>CAJDSM010024046.1:5649-22988 GCA_903981925.1 Ostrea lurida | reverse complement strand
TAGATAATTTCTCGTTTCTATATTCATTTTTCCCCATAATTTTTGAGAAGGGGAGGGAGGGGTAACAACAATCCACACTTCAGGTGCCTGTGATTGTCCTTCTATGCAATTGATGTCCCTTGCCTTCTTTTGCAAGCATTCTGGGGGGGAAAAATCGGATTTTTGGGTAGATTCAAGTCTGTATGTATGGGAAGCAATGCTAAATGGTTATATTGGTAACATTCTGTATATTTTACAGCGGTTATTATTTAAAAAGTTACATACCTGTATATGTAAACTTTTATTATTTTACGCACAAACTGCACAAAGTAATAAGAAATCGTCCTTCTTTCTTTTTACTATTTTAGATTGGTGGTCAAGCATCAATTGTAAAACATTGTAACTATACCTATAATTATAGTGCAAAATATGAAAGATGGAAATGTTAACGATGTACATGTAGAGTCTTTCTTACATTAATTTCGCCATCCCCAGATCTGACATTTGTCGCAAATTAATGAAAATCTAATCGATGTCATGTGATGCAGCGGCTGTCTAGGAGAAAGAAAAATCCTTACATTATGCTCATATACAAGGTAAAAACTTCTTCAAATGCTTCGAAAGAGATTAAAATTGCCACACCATGTGTGACTTTGTTGTACTCTAGTTTGAACATTTTTTCTTATTTGAAAAACATTTTTTTTTTCAAATCAAAAGATATTCCATTAGTATAAAGTTCTAGATAGCGGTGTATAAATGTTTTTGTACATGTACCTCAACAGATGTGCACGCAGTTTACAGTGAATGCATGTGTATACATCTCGCGCCGTCCAATCGCAAGGCCATAACCAGGAGGGGGTGCACTGGGTGCATATATGCAACCCCTGTTTTAAAATGGAAAGGCTAAAATTTCACATCATCCGGGGGAATCGCCCCCTGGACTCCCTACCAAGATCTGCTGGGGGCCTAAAGAGGCTCCCAAACCCAGTGAAAATGCTAAAACCATGCACCCTTCGGGGGGCTTCGTCCCATTGACCCCCTACTAGACCAGCTCTAGACCCCCCCATGCTATTGTCTTGTGCACCCCCCCACCCCTGAAAATTCCTGGTTGCGGCCCTGGATCGACTCTCCCTGGTGCTAAACATCTTTTCAACCCACCCACCCCAAAAACAGTACTAATGATAAACGCATTTCACAGATATTCATTCACCTGCTGCAGAAAAAAAGTACTGCTTAAAGACAGAATTTCATAATATGATAACCCCTACACTTCGTATTGATATAAAAGGATTGATTTAATGTCAAACATGTCTAATTTACAGTCAGTTGTTGTTTTGTACATTTACCAATAAGTCAAACATAGCTTTGGTTGTTTGGCCATACTGATATAGCACACAAAACTTTCTGTGAAGCATATCGAAATTTCTGATTAATCGATAAGTCATAATTACCTCGGTCAATTGGACTTGACCTAACACGGTGGTTTAGCTAATCGGCAGGAATTTAAATTGAATTTATTACCCATTTGCGTTTTTTATGCACATTTAGTGAAAAAAAGATTTCAGGGTTATTTGAAGGTTAGAATTAATCATGCATGCTAATTTTAAAATGGACTTAAAAAAAATCAGACTTGCTCTGAGAGCTTTTACCAATTTATGACCAAATAAATTCTTTTATATCTTATTCTTTTTTACAGTACAGGATTAAAGCTAAAGATTTTTTTAAATTTCATATTTCTATTTTTAATATCAACAATAAGGTATTTCTGATGGTCAACAAACATGTGAATGTCGGTTGTTGAGCTACAAGTGAAATGCAACACTCACACTTTTTTGTGACGTAAACAAGCTCGTGTCATGTTTTTCTTTACATATACTATAGATATTGCTAATAACAGTTTCGCTTGAAACAAATTTGTCAAAAAAGTTAATTCTGGACATACAGGTAGTTTAACAGTTTCTAGTGCTTTATACATCTCATTTTGTTTTAAACATAATATTTTTTATTAAGCAAGCTATAAAATAATATTTTTCTTTAGTTGTTTAGCTCAAACGTGTCTATGCCCCTTTAACTGTTTTAAATAATGAGAAAATATTTACAAACGCTAGATTATATACAACTATAAATATAACGCGGGTTATGATTTTTTTTCTGCAATGCAAGTTTCCTTCATCACCCAGTAAACCAACAAAGAAAGCATTTTATTGTTTAAATGTATAAATTCCAATAATCCCGCAGAAATGAAAGAAAGCAAGACCTCACTCTTGCGTGGCCGTGAAAAATGCACATATATATATATATATGTGTCTTTCATAAGCATGTTAAACAAAGAGTAAATAGACAGAAACATTAAGAACTAGGCGACAATGAAATATTAGAACCTGTACACTGTTAACAGATCTACATGTTCTAAAATTCACTAAATGTTTCTAATCCCCCGCCCCGATTACGTGGTTATGTTTGAATAACTATAATAATTTTGTCAAATACATGTACATATCTTTCCTGGACTTATCGACCCATTCCGACAAAAGGTCCGTCGCATGGGAGACCACATCAATCAAATCAGTCGATCCTGTTTTCTCGGTATTTTCAAAAATATGTATATGTCCTTACATATATCCTTACATGCTGCTATCCTCTGAGAGGCGCACGCAAGCTTTGCACAATTGATGTTTAGAAAATCAAACGCATTCACAACATATTACATGATACATTCATGTGCGTACATTCAGAATGGAAGTCCCCACCTTGTCATGGGCACACATGCACACAAAATCCTGGATTCGTTAATGAAAGTAAGCGACCCATCATCTTGATATCCACAACTAGATATAAGAATTCAAACAAGACCGGAAGCTCCCTCAAGTTTCCCATCCTCTGTATAATCCAGATACTTGCTACGTGGTGCCTAAAATCTTAAAATGTGTTGGTCTGAAGATCACATTGTCTCATAACACTGCTGAGCATAGTGGATACGTAGGGATACCTTTACTCGGCATCCGTTTGTCTGGACTGGGTCGATCTCTTGCAATAATAATTTTAAAATTGAAAAAAAAAATATTTAAGGTCATACGCAACATTCGTTATCTGTATATATTTTATAGAACTATTCTTAATATAAAATCATAGTACCCTTAGATATTCTTTGAGAAAAAATCAGATCATATTTCCTGTGTTATGGAAAAGATAACAGTTGATGAAGAATGTAATTTGCACAATTATTCATACTTGAATTCTGACTGAGTTTCCTCTCTTTGGAGAAAGCAATTCCAATGCACCTGTACGTATGCATACTGCAAACACACTGTCAGTAGTTGTATGATTATATTTTCATCATCATCAAATAATTCTGAAGGGATTGAATGTTTGCGTTTCTGTAACTCTTAATATTATCATTGGAAAAACTTCAATTTCGGAGATAGAAAATTTCTTTGTCAATTAAGGAGGACAAAAACAGGCGACACACGTGTGTATTGAAAATTTGCATGGTACTTTGTGTAATAATGTGACCTAAACATTTAAAAGTTATCTACAAAAACAAACATCCTAAAGATTGTTTATTCATCAGCTAAAATATAATTGTCATACTATACACCGCACATGTGAACAAACCTTTACTTAATGTATTTTATCATTATGATTTTGTTTTTCATACACGTGTACCAAGGGGCAAAACCCCTTGTAAATTGATAATACAATCAATCCAATGGTGATCAGTTTTGTTAAAATAAGTTCAGGCAAGTTCATAAAATCGATAAAGCTTTATAGATATTCATAACATCTCGGTTTATGAATGAAAATCACGGGGAATAACTCCTATCACTCTCGTCTTTTTCAGCTTGGGTAGATGGTAAACGTGTTCCGTTCACTTTGTACACTCGTCCGCATGGAGTCAGGAGATGCTGGTATCACAGTCCTTTCACAATAATCCAACACAACGGAAGACTGGTGCTGCATTGCACTTACTTGCTCAACATTGTCGAAAGATTTCCTTGTATATTCTGGTTCGGTTTCTTGACAGCCATTCGATAAATCAGCCAGGTGTTTTATGTACAGGGTAGACTTTTGAATAATTTCCAGTTTACCCATTTTCTTACTGGTCCATTCCACCGGAAGTTTCTTTTTCAGCTCTCGAATGATGGCGTTAATCTGCTGCACGCGTTTTCGCTCCCTGGAATTGCGTTTTACATGTACGTTGTACGTGAAATTTGCTGACATCATACATGCAAGTTCGTACTTTGAGCGTTATGTACAGTGCTATTTCACGAACATCTTAAAACTTGCTCTGTATAATATTTATATATATACGAGAAAACATCCATTATCGAACAATCGTCAGGTTCATCATCATTATCATCTCCTCCTTATCTTTATTAAAGATATTGAATCATGAAAGAAAACACCCCTGGTTTACCGTTAGGGTAAATGGGCGTGATTATCACTATCGTTAAAGTCGTTAAGTTGGTGGAAGAAAATTACCTACAGTTTGGTCCGGGTTAGGGAGATAAATGTACTTAATTTGTTCCTCGACCACTGGACATCAAACCGATGATCGGCCCATGTTGTGAAAAACAATGGCGCCCGAGCCGAGATCACGACGATCGAAAAAGGAAGACTAGCGTGTGGTCCATGGACGTGTTCTTTTAGTCGAGAAAACGCTAACGGATTTGCAAATAACCATGTATTATCAAAGGCTATAATATCTGTGTGCAAGTGTTCGTGAATGTAAATGAACGTTTGAGGCAGTTATTTATCTTGACTCCTTTCGTTTTTTGAAATAACGCGCGGTATTCAATTTGTCGGCACGGCCAGGTGCTATTATACCACCGACGACATCCAAAAATAAGAATTCAATGCTTAAATATATGACAAAGTATAGATATCAGCAGAAATATATGATAAGTCATAAATATTTGCCTCAATTAATATATATGAATAGCCTTCTAATCTGCAGCTGATAAATCTTACACAGTTTAAACATAGTTAATCGGTTTTAATTTGATCAGTGATAGCGTTGATTAGAAAGCGAACTATGAACTACTTTGTCCATCCCTGTGTTGTTTAAAATCAGCAGTTCCCATGAATGTCATATGGAAAAGGTCACCAATTGAACAGGGTATACAATTCTCATATGAAAAGGGTGTGGGGTCTGCGGTGTCAGCGGCACGTCCCTACCCATAAAATTATGAAGTCCCCCTCCCCCTTTATTGATTGGAATGGTAGGTCAAATATTGGCGTTTGTTGATCTGTTTTAAGCATCTTATTTGTTGGTCAGTTGTGGAATATACTAGTAATTAACATCTATTAAAAGTTTAAAACCTACATTCATTATCCATATATATGTAGAAAGAAAACAATACAAATGATCCCCTGTAAAATGCTTTTATGTGGTTTAATTAAATTTTCAAACGGTACAAAATGGAATACTAGTCACTGTAGATGATGATGGAAATCCTTTGATATTGATTTCTTTCTTTATTTGTTTTAGGTAGGTCAAAATTACAAGATCACGGAGTCTTGCGAGTGCGGAGACTTTTTATCGTGCAAACAACGAAGTTCAATACTTAAATTCTAAACATATAACCAAAAAAAAAAAAAAATAGAATAAGAAAACATCGAACGGGGCGATTTCAGTTTCTCCATCCTCAACTTCCCGTATTTATGTAGCAACATTCCATCATCACATGCATACGGTGTGTATGTCTCTCAACTTATTCTTGTTTTGCGTATGGCCAGTTTTTGAATCGAGGCAGACTATTTTCAAACAAGTTGTGGCAGGGTTTGCAACAGTCACGTAGACAGCATGTCGTCAATTCTATGGCCGGTCGTTACAATTCTATGACCGGTCGTTACAATTCTATGGCCGGTGGTTATAACGATTCAGTATGCCAGTATTCCCTGCCATTTGGTAAAATGCTGTCTGACGTGTTTCATAGCAATTGTCTAAAAAGTCTTTATATACACCGAATTTGGCTACAGTTTATTCTGTTTTTAAACCTGATGAAGACAATGGGCTCACGGGGGTGTGACCGATCAACAGGGGAAGCTTACGCCTCCTAAACACCTGCTGGAGCCTGTTTCATCAAAGGTCATACTCCCAGCGTAACTTTACGCCAGGCGTAAGTCCCGGACTAACACACAATCTAAGACCAATTTCTGTTTTATTAAAGACTAACATTACACCGGCCTTAAAGGGACATGAACACGTTTTGAACTAAAAATGTCCCAATTTTAGAATGCCAATTTTAATGTATTAGGGTATTTCTAATGGTCAGGAAAAATTTGAACACTATCTGTCCACTTCCAGCACTTACAATTCTTTGATATGTAAACAAGGCCCAAGCCATGATTTTGCTTACATATATTGAATATGCTACTAAACGTTCCATTTAACGCATATTTTTTTCCAATCAAATTAGAAGTTCATTTTAAACACAATTAAATAACATGATGTTTTCTACTAAGCAATCTTTTTGTAAACATAAACAAGGCTCGAGCCTTGTTTAAATCGCAAAGATTTGTGAGCCCTGTATCTTATTTGTAACTCAAAAACTGACTTAATTGATTAAGCATTTTAACCGACTTATTACTTCACCCGACAAGCTATGTATNCTGACTTATTACTTCACCCGACAAGCTATGTATTTTTGAAGAATCATGTGCATGAAAATGCGATACCTTTTCTTACCCCTCCACACTGTCTATAGTGCCGCAAGGAAAGGTTGTACCCTGCGGGAAAGAGACATGGACACGTTTTGAGCTAAATTTTTGGTGTTTCAAATGCTTAATTATGTTATTTCTCATGGTCAGCAAAGATTTTAACCTCATTCTCTTGTAACTCAACAACTGACATTAATTTATTTCCCTGACCATTAGAAATAACTTCTAAACAATAAATATACAAAATTCAGCTCAAAACATGGCCAAGTCCCTATAAAGGCACGCTGTATCCTGCGTTGGAATGCTGCTTGACTACGGCATAAATAACCTAAGTGTGTTCGACATCGTTTGATAATTGATACATGGTGATTTTTTCAGGATATCGTTCAAACCTTTTATATATACATCCACTGACCGAACAGTTTGAGCTCGGCCCAGGTGAAAACAGAAAATCCAGTACTTTTCAAATAATGAATATGCAATGTACCATTCCACCATAAAATCAAACTATGAACAGACAGCAGGTAAATTATTGACATTTTATTGAATTGTTGTATCTCAATATAAAGCAAATTAAACATGTACAGCACCCGTGGAAGCTATTCAACATCATGCATGTATACTGTTGGTAATTTAACCATATGATATCAAAGTGAAATAAAATGTATATTTGTTCTCAATAGACAAGTACATAGAGAAATTTCTGTGCAATTTTTACCAGAGAAAAAAAAACCCACTAACAGCACTAAAGCACTATCAGATTAATAAACACTCTTGATTAATTTAGTAAACAGCACCTGTCTAATTTCTTAAAAAAAACGTTTTTCTCTTTAAGAACCTGCAAAAAAGAAAAACATACTCATTAAAAAAAAAGTCATGTAAAGACTAAAAAATGCGTTGCATTTGGTCATTCAGTGACCGCGTATCCCCACCCCGCCCACCCCGCGCAAAATTTGGTTAAGGAAAACCGCCCCTCTTAACCCCCCCCCCCCGTAAATAACCACTTTTCACGTACTTCACAATGGGCTAAACGTATGGAGAAATAAACTAATCAAACTGAACGCGCTGCTTCACACCATTATTTGTCTGTTTTTGTTTGTTTGTTTTTAATTGAGTTTATGAGATATTACCCCTACCATGTCCTCTTCAGCAGGTGAGAGTTATTCCGAAGTTAAATGTCTTTCTGATTTCTTTCGTGGGGACTTTCCTTGCATCATATTTCTTAGCAAAGGAACAGGTACATCCAACATCTTTAACGATCCAAATAATTTGCCTGGGCCTATGTATCGTAAAAAAAGATCAATAAATAGTGAAAGAAATATTATTTTATATTATTATCATATGCACATTTATGCTTTACATATAAAGCGATATTAAGTAATGTAATGCTTAAAACACAACAATCAGTGACAATATATGAAACGATACAATCCAAAAATTAAAAATACTAAAATTTGTCTTCTTAGGGATATGTATGAATATAAAATGCCGTTAATTTTTTTTTTTTTTTTGTATCAATCATATTATGATAATAAGTTAGTTTTAAAATACATAGAGTCAATTTCAAAACAGTGTTCATAGGCTTAAAAGAAATCAAACGATTAGATATTAATTATAAAATTTTTATCAAAAATTGTTCTGAATGAATTTCTAGGCGTCATATAAATTGTCCAAATGTCCTTCTAGAAATAAGAAATTAATCTTTTTTTCGGTGATGCAGGATCACCGAATTTGGACGGTAAATCTGCATCAATTGAGTGAAAAGTTTTAAAGCGGTCTACATCTGCGGTGATAACCTCCATATCACCCGAAAAAATAAATAAATTAATTTATATCATTTAATTCATATAGCAACACACAAAATGATCGTTCATTAGAACTTGAATTGCTTGTTGTTCAGGCTACGTAATGAAAAATCCTCAATTCTTAAAGGTGTTTTAACTAATGAGAATCAGCGCAGGCAACCACTTAAAATACACATGACTCGAGAACATCATTTTTCTAAACTATGTTCGCACAATTAAGGGACACGCAAGTCATTTCACAAATTTTTTGCTATCTCCAAAATTGAAGACTTCCAATGATAATAATATAAGCTATCAGACAACGCAAACTACCATGCACATGTACTTAGCATGATTTTCATTCCGTTTTTTAACAGAGTAGATAGACATTTCTGACTTGGAAAACAGAAAAAATTTATCTAATCAATTGAGCTGTGTTCTGTTTAAGAAGTTTCTTTATTTACGACCATACTATTATTGACATCATCAGGTTGGTTTTCATACTGAAAAAAACAGAACTATCAACAACACCAGCGACTATAAATGATACAACAAAAGTTACCGAGGATTAGTTCAAATATGGGCTCTTTCACTCTCAGCGGAATTCGCATCCCAACGAGCACGCATGTCGCTTGCCCTCAATGTTCTCGCCTCACCCTGTGGAGGAGGAGCGAGGGTCGTTCTTATGTGGTAGGTGCACCAGCAATCACTTTCCGAGAGGCTGCATTGAATTCTGGAAAGTGCGAGACAGGTTCGATCATCCTCCTCCTCTACACCCAGATCTACAATACAGATCATCATCTCATCATAACACCAGATCTAACAATACAATACATCAATGCAAATCACCCAGGATCTACAAGAAGATCATCATCATCATCACCCAGATCTAACCAATACCAGATCATCATCATCATCATTCAACACCCAGATCTAAATCAGATCATCATCATCATCAAACACCCAGATCTATACAATACTAGATATCATCATCAACACCCCCTAGATCTACAATACAGATCAATCATCATCATCCATAACCACCCAGATCTACAATAACAAAACGCATCATCATCATCAATCTACACCCGACAGAACCTTATCATCATCACCATCTTACAATACCGACCTCATCCATCATCTAACACACCAGATCTACAATAAGATCATATATCCTCTACCCCAGATCTACATACATAACCTCATCATCATCCTACTCTAAATACGAACCTATCATCTACACCCAGATCTACAATACCGACCTCATCATCATCATCACCCAGAAAGAAACCTCATCATCATCATCCTACTCTACACCCAAGATCTACAATACATAATTCATCCATCATCATCATCATTACACCACAGATTTACCAGAAAAATCCAAAGAACTGAAAGTAAACTGTCACCCGGCGAAATAAAATAAAAATAAAAATCATCGCCATGATCACATCCAGGGTGTCAATTCTCCCAATGATATGAGTTAACTTTATATTTTATATTATTTTAACTTTATATCGCAACTAAGCGATAAAACATATCATCCATTTTTGAACTGAAAATAATCCGTCGCAAACCACAGTTCCCAGTCCACACAAGCTCGTTCATAAACCAACGTGGGTGTCTGGGACTCCGTTTTGTTCGTTTCAAATTGAATTATGCATAAACTGGAGTAACCAATCAGATCACGTTTAACCACCAATCATAAGATAAGAAAAGTTTTGAATTTTCATGAACCATAAACGAGCTGTTTGAATAGGGCTGACACGGTGTTGATGGAGAGAATCGATAAGAAGTTCGGTCCATGGGGTCATCGGACAATAATTTCAATGTCCATATAAATAATTAACTCTGCACAGCTATTTTTAGAAACTCCGTGACCAATGAAAATATATGGAACGAATGGGGATTGTGATAATATATTGTGCTCTGCTGAAATTAAACGGAGAGGCATAGAATGGCAGTTTGTTGCAATGTCTATGGAGCGCCAAATTAACAAAACTCAAATAATTGAAGAAATCTTTAAATATTTAAAGATATCGTTAATTCATTTAATGCACGCATAATTCATGAAAGATCTTTTTTTAAATAATTAATTATATCTTCATTCTGAATTATGCGGTCCGCATTAATTCAATTGATTTTTAAATTCGTTTGCTTGATTCGATAGAGCTATAAATAAATGTATTGATCTCTTAAATGAATTAAAGCGTCATTTTAAATGAATTGTTGCTCTCACTAATGAATTTTAATGCCCGCAATAATTCAATTGAAGAGAAAAATAATTAATTTAATTTATTTTAAAATAATATCTTTAAATAATTAAAGATATCTCCAATTATTTTAGCTAATTTGGCGCTCCATAAATGTTAAACTATGATAAAGAAATTGAAAAAAAAAATGTTTTGCATTACAGTTACACTTTAAAAAAAATTACACATGTGCTGGTGTAAATTTGCAATGTAATACTAAGTCTATAATTTATCAATGACTTGAGTGAATTAGGCCTCAGTGGTCAGTGTGTATTTCTTGATGATTGAACATACACTTTGTATTAAGTCTCTTTGTAGCACTTTACCTTCAAGCATAGTTTTAATTGTAACAGATTGTCTTGCAATATCCACATCTATCTCAAACACTTCTCCATCCAAACTCTGCAACTTAATCATAGGCATCTGAAAATAAAGCAGTAAATGAAACGTTAATTTCACCCCTCAAACTAAGAATCCGGATGTCCGGGTAGCACAGTGGTTAACGCACTTCCTTGTCACCGCTGCGACCCGAGTTCGATCCTCGTGATCGGCCGTGAGTGGTTGTACATGTATGTGAGAGGGTATGGTGGTCGCCCACTAGGACACGCGAGTTTCCTCCCACAAAATGACCCCCTCACGCCAAAATCTGTGCAAGTCGGTAAAACAGCTAATGTTAATTGTAGATGTAAAATTCAGACTTTCAAAATAAAGTTTATTTATTTATTTAATTTAAGGGGGGAAATGAACAACAGACTATGAATACCAACAATCAAAGGCAGATGCATTACTTGGTGTTGATAAAGAGCCCAGCAAGCCAGCACTTGTATAGCGACCTCTAGTGACTAAAGCACATCAAAAAGTGATAGAACTGTAACCTTCGACATTCTTTTTTACCTATTTCAGAAGTCCTTTGCAAAAATGGAAGGCAGTGCTGCTCAATAAGACACACACAATTTTTGGCATAACACACAAACCTTTTACGGTCAAACCTTGTTATCTTCGAAACTCAATGGGAACTGAGGAAAAACTTGGAAGTTAGTATGATTTATAACTTAACAGAGAATAGTCTGGTTCTGCCTCATCAATTTCAAATTTGTAGATTTTAAAATATCATGAAGTTTACAATTTTCTCGATGATTTAACGTCGATTATTTGTCATAGTAAATTATTGTATAAGATAAATGTAATATGAGCTAAGTTTGAGTTAGAATTTGTATATGTCTATCCTAGAAAATAGTATATATTACCAAATCAGGGCTCAAATAGACATCAACATGAAACATATATGATTGTTGAAACAATACACATAGACGAGTAATTATTTGAAATTGATACACTGAAATTGGTGGTATCTAAAGTTTCATGATATAGACATCGTGTTAAACGTAATCATAATCCAAAAAAAACAAAAACATACTATATGCAAAGTCGAGATGCAAAGTTGAGTGTAAATGATGTAAATACAATGTAGATATTTCCAGTCGGGTATCATAGACTATTACTCGACTGATTAGAAAACATTTAAAGCATTGTTTTGTTATACGATTAATTATTCTTTTTGAAAGAAAAATTAAGATATAAGTGAAACCCCCCGAATACTGACATAAACAACTGCAAGCACTCAATTTTTCAAAACGAATGTTGATACTATAAATTCCATTCCATTCATTACATTATGCAAATCTCGTTTAGCTTTCTTCTTTTTTTCAGTCAAACATTGTCATTTAAAGGACAATCGGAATTGTATAAAGTTGGTCTGTTAAATAGACCTCTGTTAAAATATAGCAAAAAATATAAGTAAAATCCTTACTATTGCACGTGTTTTCGTATTCTCGTTTCAAACTTCTTCTGTACCGCATGCAGGCAGGAACTCAGCTAGAGAATGTAAGACAGTCGAAATGGCACGGCTAATATAGAGACCTGAAGATGTTGACGAAAACAATCTCACTGCACTCACTACTCAACTCATGTTGACACTGAGGAACTCATCTTAATTGAGGCAATTAATTAATCTGCCATGATCGTTCACAGCGGCGTCCAGTTTCGACACAGTTGCATTAATTGTTCCGCGGTGGCTTGTCTTCCAAATTGAGTAAAATAAACAAAACAATGATTAAGAAAAGTGTGATTTCTCTATAAAACCCCCTTTGAAGTCATTCTGATAACAATGCCATCATGCTTTGGTCATTTATTATACATAATAAAATTAAAGTGGTATAGTGATATAGTCCTATTTGAAACGCAGCCCTTCTCNTGCCATCATGCTTTGGTCATTTATTATACATCGTTCAAACAACACCCACTTAAAGTGGTATAGTGATATAGTCCTCTTTGAAACGCAGCCCTTCTTTAGGCAGTTCAAATTTTGCTTGTTAAATTGCCACTACTAAAAAGTAAACTCGCTCTCCACTTGCAGTTTTATTTTTACACAATTTCAGACACAATTTACCTTTATATTGGATGATAGAAATTGATTCACTTCGACATTTAGTAACTAATCCGTGTGTGTATCTTGTCAACCTCGTGAAGAAAATCTTTTGATGTTTACCGCGTAGTACACCAGCACGATAACGAAATGGTCTTGATAGAAAAATTATGATTTTGAAATACATCTATTGTTGCAAATAAGATTTGAAATAAAGTTAACATGCAAAGTTTAACATGAATTAAAATGAATAAATTATGATGTGTTGGTGCGATGAATTTATACGAAAGAGAAAGTACCGACTATTCTTGATGACGAAACAGTATTATGGTTTTGCAATAAATTTATTGTTGCAGAATAAGATTTGAGAAATAATTGACATAAAATTACATTAGCTAAAATATAATGAATTATAATAGGTTGTTGTGATTAGGAATAAGTGCGACAGATAATTTGAACGGACGTTGAGTTTAGAAAGAGAAAGTACGTTTTCCCGGTATCGTTTTGTCGTGCATGCGTATTACATGGACGAAATTGAAATTAATTAATTTATGTTGTATTCCAAACCATCGTTATCCGTTATCCGTAATGACAATATTGATAGAATTATGGCTTCGTAACACATCTATTGTCGACTCGTTAAACAAAACTTTAATAAAAGATAATACACGCATCAATTAAATCCATTGGCATAATGTGTTTTGATTAGGATTAGGTACGATAGTTGAGGACATAATTTGAATTGACATAGGGATCGAATCGTGTTCAAAGTAGGTAGAAAAATTATCAACATTTTACTTTGCAACATGGCTACGAAAATACATGCAACGTGCGTTATGGACGAGTCGCACAGACAATCAATCTTTTGATATTAATCAAACAAATTCTGACTAATTTTACATAAAACATTCTTCCTAATTTTTACAATTATATATTTATTTTACTTCAACATTTTTGACTTATTAAAACATCGAAGTAATACAGGTAACACCCTCGGGTAAGTTAAAAGATCCGTGTATCAGGTTGGATATACACAAGCTTTCTTCACGCTTTACGGCAACACGCTAACTATTACATTATATCTTCTGCCGACCGCTAGCATTGAATATTGAAATAAAAGTATCTATTTTTACAACTAAATGCCGAGCGTTTGCTTGTCTGTGTCTATAGGTTTGACATGGTCATGGCACGAGAGGGATTCGAACTCGATCACAACCACAGCTTACGGAGCGAACGCTCTACCACTGAGCTGGTATAAAAGAGAACATTTCATTTATTTCGCTCAAACCATTATCAATGGTACATGAGGTACATTTATAAATATAATTATATATAAACAATATTCAGAGGACAAGTATATAATAATTACGACATATACATGTCAATAGCACAAATACGTGAAGAGGAGGAGATAATAATACAACTAGATTAAGACGTTAATAAATATGAAGAGGACAGCAAGAATAACTCTTGGATCTTTAGAAATGATAAATACATAGTCTTTTTGAGTTTTTTTTTTAGTTTTAAAATTTGATGATGTCATAATTCCTAAAATTCAGTGTGTTTGGTACACTGACAATATCTAGAAACCAATATTCTTTACGTAGAGTTGATAATATTTACATTCTAAAATAGATAGTGGTATTCGTCTGCATTTACCAGTATTACAGAAGTGTGCAGATTTATCATTTGTTGGAACCCCATACCACCTACTAGAACGTATATATGGTTTTACGCAGAATACTATGGAATCCTTTTGATTCGTGGTGGCCAATGTTCCTACATGTAGGTAACCAAAATTATGATAGTTCGTGCATGGGGACGTAATTTCGTGGGTAATTCATAAATAATGCGGATGAAAATAAAACATGTTCGTGGGGATGTTACTTCCTGGGTAAAAGTGACCCACAAAATCCACGAATATTGGTCCCCCACGAACAATGATGATTCCAAATTATATTACCTATCAAATGATATTTTGTTCAAATCACCACACTGATAATACTGAGATTTATAGACCAATAATCAATATTCATGATGTTTTATTCTTTAAGTTCTCTGACATTGCTTATGCCACATAAATGCAAATACTGATGAATTCTGTTATGTTCCGATTCGTAAAAAATTACATCGGTGATAAACCCACACTTCGTACATGTATAAAATTCAGTGATTTGCATGTATGCCACCTTCGATGTTGCAATTTTGATTTTTTAAATGCACACAAGACACTGAATGATATAATCCACCAATAAAAATGACCATAAATATGAGAAATAGATGTAAAATTATATAACTACATGTATATCTTTACTTTGGTGTTCGGATCATCATATATCTGTACAAGGAAAGCTTCCCACAAATAGATAAATAATCATATTTTGCCTCTGCACGGCCCGCTGCGCAGCCTATCTGATCTGGTTCAGTTTCAGTTGATACCAGTTCAAATGAATATACAACCAATAATTTTGCATTCAATAAAAATTATTTCTCCTATGTGTGGTGCAACATTTATTTTCCAGCAATACCGGGCGTTTCCTGATATCGCTTCAGCCTTGCGGAGAACTCTCGTACACTATGTACATCAAAGTCGGTGACGTCGACAGTTTAATATAGAGTTTATAGCAGCTATATGTACTGAAGATTGAAATTTAACCAAAAAAAAAAAAAGATCAAGGGTCATATCCATCAATTGCACATCCTCAAATAACATATTTAGTATTTTTGGTGGATTTTCTTGGTAGGGAAGACTGCACGTTTCTTGGGGAAATCAGATATTTACCGGTACTAATATTCCTGTCCCTGATATCTATCGGCTTCCGTAATTTTAAACCAACGGTCAATCTTTAAATGTTTATTTTGTCGGGAAGATAACCTTACGATATTTATTTTGAATCAACTTCTTTTAATTTCGGTAGAAAATAAAATCCATTAATTGTCAAGTAGATATACCTATTACAAATGTGAAGTAAATCCCTTAAACGTCTCATTGAATCTTTACGTCTCATTAATTCGGGTGAAAAAAAAAAATCCGTAGCCTTATTTATATTAGGCCATAGTTGTGTTACGAAGTGGAATTATCAATCTTTATTCAGATCAATAGTTTCATATGGTTTCAAATACGAAATTCTCATTGCTACAGGCATCATGAAAGTGAATTTTATAAAATATTATGAATCCTGTTCTTTTTAGTTCAACAACTGTATATATATACACACGTCCCACATGTTTTTAATAGATTTCAGACAATATTACAACGTTAACACGCTACTTATATGCTTCCTAGATACGGAAACAATACAAAACAGACTAAAATAGGTCAATTTGTAACAATAAACATTTTGTGTTTTCAGACATATTAATTAATTCATTCATAGACTAATTGACCCAGAAACTCTTTTGATTTGTGGCGTTCCAAATTAATAGGATATTCGTCAGTTTGCTTCAAAAAAAACCAAAAAGTCAATGAAAACGAAAGGTGAAATTTCTTGCAGGTCGTAAAACCTTGATTCTTTAATTCAAGTTGGTAAATCAACAGAAAGGGACATTGGTCTGAAATACCAGTCATACCATGTATTCCGAAATGGAATTAAATATAGCGCAGCATGTTCAGGGGCGCTGGCCTTGGTTGGGACTATTTCACAGTCTACAACATGAGGGTAAAGGTATTACATGGTAGACCCAAAAATGAAACAATTTTCTTTCTGAACTCAAGGACGATGGGTGAGTTATTAAAGCCATATACACGTCCCTTATGTTACTAAAAAAAGAACATTCAATTTCAGGCATACACATTTCTCAAATTCCGTTGGAAATTTGAAAATGTAGGAGGGGGTATCAAATTTGGAGGCAGAAAAATCGCAAGGTGCATCCTCTGTGTGATTAGCATGGGGGACGGGGGGGGGGCGGAGGAGGGGATAAAATTAGGTCCACACAAAACGGAGTCAATATAATAGGGCGAAGGGTTTTTTTCTGTAACTCAATTATTGGTGTAGCATGTTGCGAGTTTATGAGGGAAGAGATAAGTAGTAGAGAGGATGAGAAGAGGAACAAAGATAGATTAATAATTGGAACCTTTTGGACAGGGGGAATAAATACCGCAGTCACCAAAATGGTTATCGTGTCTGTGTTACCAAATTTTTGAAATATTGAGGCTATGTTTTTAGCTGTTTACTTGTATGTGGTGAGTTCAACCCCACGATCAATCTAGAATAGATATAAGTGGAGTAGGTGATT
>CAJDSM010024045.1:31217-45450 GCA_903981925.1 Ostrea lurida | reverse complement strand
GAATTTTGAGCAGAGGAGAAGTTTACCACGTATTTTCGCATATCTGCCCACAGACTTAATATAGAAAGAGGCGATATGTAGGCATTCCTCGACAAGAAAGATACTGTACTAATGCAACAAAAACACACGTTTGATATCTGAGAAACATTTTCTTCTCTCTTGCATAATGTTAAGATGATAGAAAATGTTTTGTATGAACTCATAAACAAATCCTGTAAGAACTTTAAATAACTTGGACAGTGACAACAAGTTGATTTGGCTTATGACCAATATAGAAGTACAAATACTAATTCAAACCAGTAAAATGATTTTGAAACTGGGATATAAAATGTAATGTACTCTTCTTTCTTCTCTCTGTCTCTGTTACTTTCTGATAAAACTGAATTGGGGCTTGAATACCTGGGGACATGTAATCAGTCAAATTACTGTGAGCAGACTTTGTCCCTTGATAACCTCGAGTGTTCTAGCCCTATGTTTTATGGTATAATACTATTACTATGTCCAGTGTTTTTCCCTAACTTTAATTTTATGTCTTTTCATGTCCTGTTTACTTTATTAATTGTTGATTTATGAATGTCTTGTTTACTTGGAGTACGAGTTTGCCAGTCATACGACTTTGCATAGGCACCGTCCCTTGGTACTCTGTGTTCAGCCCTTTCTACACCACTATAGTCATGCTGCTACATGCAGTCTTATTACTTTTATTGTACGTTGATTGAAGAATGAATGTTTTGTATATTAGAGTACAAGTTTGCCAGTCAATGACTTTGCATAGGCACCGTCCTCTGGTATCTCTGTATTCAAAGCCACCTTTTTACAATTTATATGCATATGCTGCTAATATACAATGTTACTATTACTTTTATTGTACTTGATATGAATGAATGAGTGTTTTGTATACTTAGAGTACATTTGCAATCATATTGACTTTGATAGCACGTCCCTTGTGGTACTCTCTCGTATTCAAGCACCGTTTTTACAATTACTAATTTAGGATGCTTGCTATATACAGTGTTCTGTTTACTTTTATTGTACGTTGATATGAATGATGAGTGTTTTGTATACTTAGAGTACAAGTTTGTCAGTCATATCGACTTTGCATAGGCACCGGTCCCTTGGTACTCTCTGTATTCAAGCACCTTTTTACACTGCATATATGCTGCTATATGTATATATTTGTTTTTGCTTCTATCCGCTTACTGTATCTCTTTGAAACATTGCTCTGAAACCCAGTTTCTCTTTCATAACAACTGTAATTTCATGGGGTTCATTATTACAGTATTATAACCCCACTTGAAGTTGAAATATGTGTGTTTTATTATGTACTTATAAATCATATTTATAAATGTAATGCCCCTGAGGGCCCATGATTGGTGAATAACATATTTTCATATTCATATAACTCGTACTAAAGCTCATAAAACACTCACGGAATGCTATAACTCGTTCTAAGAGCCATAAACACTCACGGAATGTTATAGCTCTACTAAAGCTCATAAAACACTCACGGAATGTTATACTTACTAAGCTCAAAAACACTCGGACATGTTATAAACTTGTACTAAAGCTCATGAAACACTCACAGAAATGTTATAGCTCGTACTAAAGCTCATAAACACACTCACGGAATGTATAGCTCGTACTAAAGCTCATAAAACACTCACAGATGTTACAGCTTGTACTAAAGCTCATACAAGAGGCCCAAGGCCACATCGCTACCTGAGCACAGCTGCTTCACTAAGAAGAGCAGTAGTTTGGGATTTAAATGTACCACTGTGGACTAAATCTACCTATGTTGTGGGAGGCATTATCTCTGAACCAGCTAAAATCTACTCCATTTCAGGAAGCTTTCATGTAAACATCCCACTCTTCTTCTGGTTCAATGAAAGATTTTAAAGAATTTCTCTATATATCGCATGTAAAACTTTGATCCCCTATTGGGGCCTCATCATACCCCCAAGGGTCATGATTTAACAAACTTGAATCTCCACTATATCAGGAAGCTTCCATATAAATTTAAGCTTCCTGGCCCAGTGTTCTTGAGAAGAAGATTTTTAAAGATTTTTCCTATATATCATATGTAAAACTTTGATCCCTTTGGGCCCCATAGTACCCCCGGGGTCATGATTTGAACAAACTTGAATCTCCTCTATATCAGGAACCTTCCATGTAAATTTAAGCTTTCCTGGCCCAGTGGTTCTTGAGAAGAGATTTTTCCTCTATAAACATATGTCAAACTTGATCCCTATTGCAGCCCATCGACCCCTGGGGTCATGATTTGAACAAACTTGAATCTCCACAATATCAAGAAGCTTCCATATAAATTCAGCTTTTCTGGCCCATTGGTTCTTGAGAAGATTTTTAAATGACACCACCCTATTTTTGCATTTTCGTGATTATCTTCCCTTTGATGAGGGCCTGGTCCTTCATTGAACAAAATTGAAGCCCCTTCACCCAAGGATGATGTGTACCAAGTTTGGTTGAATTTGGCCCAGCGGTTCTTGAGAAGAAGTTTGAAAATGTGAAAAATTTACAACGACGACGACAGACAACGGACAAAGTTTGATCAGAAAAGCTCACTTGAGCCTCGGCTCAGGTGAGCTAAAAACACTCACGAATGTTATAACTCGTATTAAAGCTCATAAACACTCACGGAATGTTATAGTCTACTAAAGCTCATAAACACTACGGAATGTTACACGCTCGTACTAAAGCTCATAAAACACTACGGAATGTACAGCTCGTACTAAAGCTCAAAACACTCACGGAATGTTAAGCTCGTACTAAAGCTCATAAAACACTCACGGAATAGTTATAGCTCATACTAAAGCCTATAATACACCCACGGAATGTTATAACTCGTACTAAAGCTCATAAAACACTCACGGAATGTTATACTCGTTCTAAAGCTCAATGAAACACACAAGAATGTTATTAGGCTCGTACTAAAGCTCATAAACACTCACGGAATGTTAAGCTCGTACTAAAGCTCATAAAAACACTCACGGAATTTACAGCTCATACTAAGCTCATAAAACACTCACGGAATGTTATAACTTGTTCTAAAGCTCATACATAAAACACTCACGGAATGTTATAACTTGTTCTAAAGCTCATAAAACACCCACGGAATGTTATAACTCGTACTAAAGCTCATATAACACTCACGGGAATCCAGAATTTAAACTCACTAAAAGCTCATAAGAATCACTCACGGAATGTTAAAACTCGTATTAAAGCTCATAAAACACTAAAGCTCATAAAACACTCACGGAATGTTATAACTCGTACTAAAGCTCATAAGAATCACTCACGGAATGTTATAACTCGTACTAAAGCTCATAAAACACTCACGGAATGTTATAACTCGGCCAATAGGACTGCTTCAGGATTACATCTGTCCTGTCTCCAACTGCCATCATTCCTCTGGAGAAATAAATTTAACTTTCTGAGATGGCATGTAGATTATGGTTAAACATACAATAGACAAGTTGCAATACAAACAAATCAATCAAAACTGTGAAAGAATTAGGCAATAATTCACTCTTCAAAAGTTTTACAAAATGATAAAAATCTGAAACTACCAAACTTACGGAATTTGCTCTACTACATAAAGAACTTGTGTCATATTTGCTGCACCAGGCACAAACTTCTTGTAATCCACAATCATCCACTGGTTGTTGTAGCTGACAAAATAATAAATATCATTCAATCAGACAGTGAGTAATACAAGAGACCCATGGTCACAACACTTTCCCGTGTCCCCCTGGTCAAGCTGATTTTCATAGGAATATATTTCACAGATTCTTTGCCTTCTATATCCCCATAGAATTTTTGAACCCATACTAAAACCCCATTAGAACTTCATGGGCCATGCAATCTGATTAAAATCAGATCCTTTGATCCGCTCATGTAGATCACTACACAAGGTGTAGTGAGCGGATCAAAGGCTCTGATTTTGTTCAGATTGTGAACTTTACTTTGAATATTTGAAATTGAAATCTGGAATCAAAGATTTGCTAAAATATCATTAATTTCTTTATATTCAAATTATTTGATTTCACTTATATCACGCAATCTGATTGGTTCGTTTGACTTAAGCAATATATTTTATGCCGAATAAAACAATGTTGTCCTCAAGTCCTGCTATATGACGTTCTAACATTATGACGTCACAATGCCTTTGATTGTTGAGTTTCATTTTGTTGCTACGACAATAATGATTTGCGTCATAAAAAACCCCATATTTTCTCTAGAATTAATCATAAAGAGATATTTGACGCAATTTACTAAATTAAAATGATAAGAAATGAAAGTATTTTTATTTGTTTTTTGTATGTTATAAAGTAAGTTGGGACAGTTTACACGATTTTATAAACCGCTTTGAGGTTTATAATGCGTAAACTGCTCCAACATACTTTATATCGTATAAAACAAATGAAAATTATGTTCATTCCTTATTTAAAATAAATACTAAATTGTAATGCTATAAGATAGTAGAAGCTCTATTCCAATTCAGGCCCACTAAAGGGCCACTGTAAGAAAGCACAAAACATCTTTTTCTACCTTAAATCTCAGACAACATAGTGCTTACGTGCCACTGTTGTGCTGTGTGAAGGATTGCGCCCACGAATTTCCATCCTCAGCCAGGTAATTACTGACCATCGTCCTGATGCCCTCCATTACTGAATCTGTAGGCTTCACCGAAACCCACAGAGCAGGGTTACTGTTACCGATCGTCGTCTCCAAGGAAACCTTTAATGGAAAAGTCATCTGAGCTGGATTTCTTCACTTTAAAATACAACACTATATAAACATTGCTTAGTAAGCAAACACCACATTCATAAACTGTTGAGAGAACTTTATTGATATTATGACCAACCAATCTGAATATTTTATTTCAATATAACCTACCTATCTAAATATCTTACTGAGGTTAATATGACCTACCAGTCTGAGTATTTAAAATGACTTACCAGTCTGAGTATTTTATTTAATTATACTTCTATCTATAATCCTTGAATTTGATTGGCCGAAAGAAAAACATTATACATCAATGTAAGACTGAATAGCAAGAAAGTGACTTAGAAGTGGTGCACGCGCTCAGTATTGCCTGGCTGATGGGGTCCTTATAAATAATGACCTGCTATTGTTGAATCAAGTTTTCTATAATTTTTAGACCTATTTTGGAAAATACATTGTAATTTGTAACACGCACTAATATTTAATCCGTCTTTTTGTGTCATACGACTAGTAGGCCTGGCTTAGATAATCATTTTTTATTATTATGCATATTTATATAGCGCCCTATATAATTAAAAAAAAATTACCCTAAGGCGCTTTACATAAAAGTACGATATTCAAGTTATTTAAGAATATATGTAAAATACAACAATCAGTGACAATCACGAATGACGAGGGATTGTGATTGAATCAAACATTCAAAGAAAAGCCTAATCCAATGATTTTGTCCTCGTAAAAAAATTGGTTCATTACAATAATTTTTGTATCATTCTACGTCTGATAAAAGTCCTACCTCTTTAAAGATAGAAATATATATATTCAAACTAGCTCAGCGACATGTAGATCTATAGCCTTCGAAGTTGATTACATCAGATCAAGATGTGATGCAAATTGGGTACAAAAATTGATGATGTAGTGTCTGCATAACAAGCAAATTAAGGGACAAAAGCTCGGAAGTCTAATATTCACTCGACGTAATCATTGCTTAAATACAAAGTTATTTCTAATCAATATGTTTGCTGTTAAGTTTAATATATCCTGGTCATCTAATACCTAAACACTGAATTTTGCAGTATTTTGTTATTTGTCAAGTGTAGATTAAATATGAAGCGAGAACTTTTAAAATCTTATTTCATATCGGTATAATAAAACTATCAATTACCCCTTATGAGGTCAACATGGTGAAACAAGGACCCTCGACCTATCCCACTCGCTGACCTGAACCATGAATTAGAATCGGGGAAAGCCTTGTGGATTTTTTTGTCCATCATCATGTGGATTGTAGGGACGCTATTTGTCCCCAAAATAATTCGTAATTGACCCGGTATTATCCCAAACATGGAGGAAATCCACATCATAATATGGCAATCTGGAAGACTGATGCTTTATTTGATATGGGGGTGATGAAGAGTGTACACCGATGTTCATAATTTATTAATGACCGACCAAGTCTGGGCAAACAGTATATATCTATCAAAACTTAACCGGGTAGGAAAATGTACGAATAAAAATTTTTTTTGCAAACTGAAAGACAAACGGGTACGGAATTAAAATTTCAAACCATACTTAGAAATTGGGCGTGACGTGTTCTGGCAAAAACCTAGAATCAAGTAAAGATACCGAGTCTAGTGAAAAGTTGTGTTGAATAACAGGGGCACAAGAAAGCAAAGATTGGATAATAGCTTAGACAAAGGACGTGATTGAGCCGAAGAAGCAAATAAGGTAAAACTCTGTGAGAAGCAAGAGGAGGGGATACTACCACAGGAATATAGTGATATATAGAAGGGAACGAAAAGAACATTGCGCACTGAATGAAGAGAAGCAAACAACAAACAAGAAACCAAGACGAACCAACCAGAGGAGAAGCAAAAGGACGCCTTTACAAAAAGTATCAATTAGAAGTGTGTTGCAGGTGCAGTACTGGGATCCAACCGGCAAGTCTAGAGAAGTGCAAAGAGAGCGACACGAGGAGATTCATCCTATGACCCCTCAGCAGAAGAAGCAGAAAACCAGGCGGCGGGCCAACGAAACATGAAAAGCTTTTACGAGATACTACCAGGACACTCCTGTTGGGGAAAAACAATCCCACCAGACGGCCAAACACCAAGAACGAGAAGAAACCATCACGGAAGAAAGGAAGACGCGAGAGGGCGAGATAGGCGGAACACTTTAAGGAGACACTCAACAGACCCCGCCACCGGTCCCCACCAGACATACCACCAAGCAGCCCAAGGTACTTTGACATATATCACCAACCATTCCCAAAACTAAGACTGAGATCGTCAAAGGCCATCAAGTCCCTCAAGTCACGGGAAAAGCACAGTCCGGATGCATTCCATCCGAAGCTCTGAAGGCCGACATCCAGACCTCCACCGATATGCTGCAACCCTCTCCTTGAAGCAAGATCTGGGAAACGAGAGTGTGCGGATTACTGGAAAAGGGACACCAAGATGAAGCTCCGAAGAAAAGGAGACCTCTCATCCTGCAACAACTGGAGAGGACATCATGCTCCTGTCCATACCGGGGAAGGTTCTCTCCAAGATCATCTTAGAGAGGCTGAAAGACCTCGTTGGACAAGACACTCCGAGAGGAGTCAAGGCAGGGTTCCACCAAGACCGATCCCCTGCAGATGACCAACTAGCGACGATGAGGATTATCACCGAACAGTCCCCTGAAGTGGCTAGGCTCCTCTGTACAGCGTCTTCGTTGACCTTCTAGAAGGCGGTCGACAGGGAGGTCTCTGGAAAACTGATGCACACTACAGGTTTTCCACAACAAAGGTCGTCCACACCATGATCGACAGCTCGACATCGACGCCACCTGCCAGGTAATCCACGACTGAAACTGACAGAGCCATTCACTGTACATGACCGGCGTCCATTCAAGGGATGCCATCCTCCCCACCGACAATTTTTACTGATGGGAAGACGGGTCATCGCGCAGTCCGACAACTCAGGGAGGAGGAAGGGATCCCGTGGACCTTTCACTAACATATGGAGGACCTGATTTCAACCGACTCGCCCCTCCTGTCCCACAGACTCAATGCCCCAGGAAAGGCGAGAGCGAGGAGCGCAGGGCACGAAGCCGAGATAACGACCGAGGACCCTCGAAGATCATATCATGAACCAAAGGGAGCATGAAGTCATTGCCCAGACCCGTCAACAACAAACAGCGTGCCCTCCATTTCTCAATAACTACACCAGGGAAGCATCACAGATGGTTGAACAATTCGTATACCCTCGCAGCGTAGAATCCAGCAAAAGATGGGGGGCGGACGAAAGAAACAATCAGAGCCGTTATCAACACGAGCCAGAGCACACCTTTCGCCATCCACAAATGCGGAAGAAACGCTTCAGCCTATCCCACAGCGAACCTAATGAACCGCCGTAACGCACATATGCTGAAAGATTGCAATACTGGGGCGTAAAAACATTAAATAATCAATCAAATCAAAATCATATATCCAAACACAAGAAGATCAGGATCTTCAACCCACGTGAAGTTCCAGTCCACTTTTATGGGCTCTGAGACTATCCAATCAATAAGACAATGGACTACACCACAAAGCGCTGGGCGAAACCATTCAATCACAAAGATGCTCTCTCGCAACCACCATCAACATCAGATGTGCCAGAGAGTCGAATCTCCAAATCAAGAATCTCTAGGAGTAGAACTAGACAGTCCCCATCTGAGTGTCTTATACCAGTCAAGAAAAGGAAAAAAAATGGGATGGATCGGCTACACGAACAAATATGCGGAAACGCTCAAACGTCCAACACCACCAGGCAGTTCCACTTATTCAGTGAACAACTCCAAGGGATAAGCTGTAAAGGGGTAGGACGCCAAGACAGACCTGGCGGAGGAGTACAGACGCCTGAAGCCAAGGCCTGACCAGAATGACCATGGGTAAAGTTTGAATGTCGACGTCTGAAAGAATCTGAGTGCGCTGAGGAAAAAATTGTAAGCAAGCCCTTACTGTTCCAAAAGGAATAAAGACGTAGAGGAGTCAGTAATAAGCTCAAGTTGTGTGAGACATAATAATATATTGCACGTTTGGCTTTTCTCAAATAATTTATGAAGTAGAGAGATTTTTAATGACTCGATAGCAAGTTAATGATACTATCTAATACTGATGATCATATGTATGAACCCTACCATAAGGGCAGAACGCTTCTGACCAAATGTGGGCCATGATTTCAAAAATTATTTGATGGAGGGCTTCATGGGACATCATAACCTATCTTTTGCATTTAGTTTTTTCTCCAAATAAATTGGAAGTAGTGATAGAGTTTTAAGATTAAAATATTATTTCACTATATGGAGTACATTTATTGTCACCTTCTGATGGCCGAGTAACCCCTGACCTCTATAAGACCATGGTTTCTCACAATTTTTAATAGAAGGATTTATGGACATATTCCAACATTGGCATTTAGTTTTTCTTCTACAAATTTAATGTAAAGTAAAAAGTTTCTAGCCGTTCAATAACCCTGACCGTAAACTCAGGTTTGACGCTAGTCCTTAAGGCTATTGGCGCAAGTCGTAACTTCGTTCCGAAACGTCGAGTGACGTTAACATTGAAACAGATACCAAATGCCATTTTCCAAATTATCTGGTATTAAAGTACCGATCTTTGGGAACAAGTGGCTTCTGGCACGAATTGTAAATTTCAATGACTCTTGCACCCTCCTGTGGACCATAGGGGTGGGCGAAACTGCCAAAAAGTGACGTTTAATTTTCAAAATTGAGTCCTTTTTATCTCCACACCGCAAAATGTGTACAGACAACTAAATATAGGCGATTTAATGCCGATATACCTCTACAAAATTTGTTAATTTTTGAGTATTGATCCTGGGATTATAGTGCGTCGGGGGTACTGGTAATAGTTTTATATGGAATTTCGGATCTTCTTTGGTCTTTTTAGGTATCTAGTAATAGCATGGGCCCTATTATTAAATCACACTGTAAATTTCATAGACCCAAGGGAAGGCGATTAGGATTAGTAACGGGAGCAGACTCACAGGAGAACCTGATGAAAAACGTGCCTTAACCTGAACATATTTTCTTTCTTCTTGCATTAATATTATTCAATATTCTATGAAGAAATACTTTCGGCGATAAGGGGATTGATTAAAAATATAAATTATCAGAGACTCTGCACCCGCGGGGCTTAGGCGGTGCAAAAACCTATGGAAAAAAAGTGAAAAAAAATCCCAAAATCTTCAACTAAGCAGTTTCGTGGAGCGAATTTGTCAGTGAATTAAGGCATGAAGCCCCTAACAAAATGGTACATTGAGCCTGTTCCGTATCCGGCTTCTGACCCAGTCAGGCAGGATTAAAACCCGGTACTGGGAGTAGGGGCTTTTACAGTTGTAAAACATCCTGAATTTTATGTTTGTTTATGGGTGGCCGCAGGTAGAACTTAAGATAAATTCGCGGGTTTTGATATCGCGGTGTTCGCATCAATAACTACGTTCACGGAGTTTTAACGCGTTCCGGCCGAACCTTTTATGTATATGTTCATTAAACGTTCGAAGTTTCTTCTCTGTAACAAAATGGTTTCCGGCCTGTACATGAAAGACCATAAAGTTCAATATTTTAATGAGTTTTGTACATAAATCTTTTGAATATTTTGAGATACAAAGATTTTCAGAATAACATATATATTATATGAAATTTTTTTCTAAAATTCAGGCGAGTCACAGTTCCACTCCATTAGAATTATTACGGTAGAACTAATGGTTGACTTAAAGAATAACTCTCAGTGAGGTCTTGAGGTATTGGGCTTTCAAAGTCTTGACCATAATTCCGAGCAGAAGTAGTTTTTGCATTTTCCGATTTTATAAACATGTATATGTTGTGACTAGTTATTTGTTTATGAGCCGCGTGAGAAAAATTATGTAACTATAGGGAGGTTAGTAGACATGTTTCGTTACATACAAAACTTAAAAAAGTAATATAAGGCGGAACCAATCCAATAAAATGACGGAACACCAATTTTTACGGAACGGGCGAACGTTATATGCATCTTAAGGAGAGACGAACTGAGAATAATTATATGGTTAATCAGGCGAGTCCGGCCAATGAGTGAACGCCTAACCGCCAATTGTATGCAACCGTACTAACTATATGTCGACATCCCGGCCGGAACCTAAGTCGGTAGACACCTATTGGGAAGTAGTTTATGTCGTGGGCTCTAAAAGTTGTTCATCCCTCTCCACTCAATTAGTCACCTTTTAACAATGACAAAAATACAGGACTACACCACAGGACGCAAGAAATATCCCCTAATGTACATTTGGGTGTCATATCAGGGTTAAATTCAAGTGCAACTTGGCATCAAAGTTAGGCAATATGGTTTTCCGGGCTTTCTTAGAGCTATTACTCTCTTTTTAAACCTAGAGTCACCATATTTATACATACGAAAAATCCCATAGAACGAATGATGCTAAAATACTAGATATTTTAGGTCAGATGGTTCTCATGGTCAACCGCGCACTTGGACGAGTCGAGTAGGAAATAAGTGTCCCGAGCTCGTATCAAAATAGAGTTATATATTTCTTCTTCACTAACCTAGAGTCACCAGCATCTACACATTTACGGAACTTGTACCCAGCATAGCGGAGACAGAAGATGCTTCCTTAAAACTGCGAATGGTGTGCCGCGCGGTTCAACAAGGTCAAGCGTACTGGACATCGAAGTAGCAATAATAATTATTAAGGTTTACATAACTATAAATTTATATGTTGTATTGAGAAAAGATAAGTAGATGTGAACAATATAAGATTCCATCCTGGTAAAAAGTTAGTCTTAAATGCAAAAATTGCCGAAGACGTCTACATTTATATTGGGTCTTATAATGATTCTTTCAGGGTGTGACTCTGTATTATATGGCCTGTGGGCCCTACTTGTTTCAATAGATTTTTTAAATCACAATACATGATTCAATATGGTAACATGTAGGCTAACCGACAAAGGGCTTAAAACCAACATGTGACCTCAGGTAACCATGGATTTCCACGTCAATTATAAATCCAAGCGCTATATTTTCAGTTTTCTCGGCAATGTCCTGGGTTATAACAGTTGAAGAAGAACTTTCTCAAAATGTGATCACTTTATAAACATATTTTTTGGCCCCCTCCATAAAGTTTCCCAGGGGTCTCTAAATTTGTTAACATTATCATAACACATATCATTTATACACCAAAAATGTTATATAAATATACGGAGGCCCTAAATACCCGAAGTTTTCTTAATGGCAGAGAAGTTATATAAAATATTGGCATATTACCACAAGACAATACGCACGGCCACCGGATTATCCTGAAACACTTTGATAATATCAAAATAAATACTAAATAGATATGATAGATAGAAGGAAAAAATATCTATCTATTATAGATAGATTATTTTTTCTCAAATTTCTTCTATCTATATCTTGTTATGATTCAAAATCCCCAGAGTCACCTTGGGTACGGGCGCACGCGACGGAGAAACCGAACACGCCAACTAGGTCATTATGGAGTGACCCTATAATATTATATAATATTGACAATCATGTTTCCGTATAAGATTTCATCACAGGGTACATCGTTGTATAACAAGTAACTATTCACAAAAGGGATCAAATTTTATGTACAATAAATATGAACATTTCATAAAGCTTCAACATTAACCCGTTTTGGCTGGTTATCTAGATTCAGATTAAATCGGGTGGTGTTTGAGCGTACCCTAGCTTGTCCTTCAGTAATAATATGCAAACACACAGGCGATTGATGTAACGACACAATGATCATATACAAAGTAGAATTGGATTTATGTGAGGTTGCTCACCATCCTATATCGCTCGGTAGATTCTGTTGCTGGGATCTTTGGACACTCCCTGGCAACTCTTTTCTAGAAGGGTTCCGTTGCCTTCGCGGGGCGCGATTAACTAGTGGATGCCAGGTGCTTTTGAGAAAACGTCTCTGGACAGAATGAAGGACTATTGCTTAGTTACCCGCGCAATACCCCTGTGCCCATTCCAGCAGTATATGGGATATGCCGGTTTTTGTTGAACCATATATCACACCTATATGGATAATAACCTCAGCACCCATTTGACTGTTTTGGATAAGTTGTGGACATTTGCCCGCCAGAACAAGAGGCTCCACGGCACCTTAGCGGTTACCCGATACAAAATTAGCCACATTACAGAGTCTCGTATCTGTATAATTCATCAGACTCAATAGGTCTTTTTACATGTTAAGTTGAGATTTTTTCCATATATATTATGTATATTACAATTCACCTATCCAATTACAGAAGGAAAATAGATTGAAGCATGTAAATTAAGATGATACTTTTGACATTCACTCCCGCCAGGAAGTATACATCCTTAAGACTCTAGAGTAAATGATGCTGAATTCGCCACTCAACAGTAATTAATGCGTGTGAGCTTCGAAGTTTAGAGCAGCTTCCTCACACGGTAACAGAAACATATTGATTAAATGGATTTGTTTATTTTGATAAGATCCTTATTTAATGCATTGTTAAGACATTCTCTCATTTGTTGCATCAATATTAATGGTGTGATCTAAACCCATTGGTAAATTGAAGCCTCCGCGGAGACAGTTGGAAAACTTGTCATAAATAAAACTTCATAATATTTATTTTATAGTTACAAGTAACGGTTACTCCGGACACACCATGACAATTTTGCTTACTTACCCCGGGGACTCTATGTCAGGATGATGACTACATTTGATCACCTCTGGACTGGTAATATATTATAATAATTAAAATAAAAATCCTACTTCGGACGATGGTCCGTAGGTATAATCTATATAATAAAACAATCGCATGGGTTTCCGTATATACACGGGAGAGTTGTGGCTATTTGTATATACCTATTGGAATATTAGTGCTTCTGAGTATATAATGTTTAATGTAACAAATTCGGTCACAATTCGGTAATCATGCCCTAAAATGGCTGGAACAACAGCAAAGAATCTCCCAAAAATATATGCATCCTGAAATAAAAGCCTTAGACAATTTCTCTTTGTTATTTGGAATTGCTGCAAACAGTATTCTAAACTGTAGAGAGATAAAAAATTTTTTATGGAAATTTTTTTTGGAAATCTGGCAGTTCTGAGCAATTTTTTTGTTAAAAGTTGTCGGTTGCAGTGTTTCTGTGAATTTAAATACATAAAAATCCGAAAAGGTGGGGAAAAAGAAAGACTTGTGCTTTTAAGAAAAATCATCCTTATTTTGCTCCCTATAAATAAAATTTCTGCGATTTGAGAATAAAGTGCTTGAAATTTCACAGGAATGTGACGAAAACCCTGTAAACAAAATTAATTACCTAAACATTAATGACGAATGTCAACATTGGGACTCGAACATCAATTGAGGAGGTCAACACATGGTTGAAACAGACGGTCCGAGCCTGGCCCACGAGGTTGGAACTGACCCTGCCGAGGCCGCGGTAGCCCGCCAGGCTTCAGGTCTA
>CAJDSM010024045.1:4330-31192 GCA_903981925.1 Ostrea lurida | reverse complement strand
TTTCTACAGTTAGATATACTGTTGCAACAATCCAAATACAAAGAAATTCAAGGACTTTTCAAGCACTTTTGGAGATTCTGCTGTTTTTCCAGCATTTTCAAGGGCTTGAATTTGACATTGCAAAATTCAAGCATTTTCAAGGTTTTCAAGCACCCGTACGAACCCTGTGTTTATTAATATGACCTACCAGTCCGAGTATTTTATTTTATTAATTATAATATGACCTACCAGTCCAGAGCTGATCAAATAGTAGTCATCTCCTGACATCAGAGTCCCGGGGTAAGAAGAAAATGTCATGGTGTGTCCGGGTACCGTTACTGTAACATAAAATGAAGTTTTATTACAGGTTCCAACTGTTGCACAATTTTACAATGTAAAACAAATGAAAAAGAAAAGCTTAACAATAATAAGGTTTAAAATAAACATATATTAGTGACTAGGAAACAAGCTAAGATTCTTGAAATATATTTCTATGGTATAAGATATTTCATTAATATTATTACATGTAATTAATATAATCGCAACGATAGTGAAAATAAAACCAATTAAAAGTTAATACTTCCCCCTTTACAGAACTGTACATTATCCTATAAGTAGGGCTGCGTATCGGGTGAAATTTTCGTATCGCGATATATTTTCAAATGTACTGCGATATGTATTGCAATATTTTCAAGTAGAAAATAAACGACCTTTTCTCTTATTTCATTGACTATGAGATTGATTTCTATGCAGAATATATGAAAAATAAGAAACAAGACTTGGTTGCTTAACTCCATTGCTCTAGTGGAAGTAGAAAAACTATCTCTTAGTGTTTAGAACAATCACAGATGTTTCATCCATATTTTTAAAGGGAGCAATCTTAAGCTGAACGTAAATCCCTAGCCTGAACATCATCGCCGATATACCGGTATTGAAAAAACGTATCGCGATACGATATTTTTTATTAATGAATCGCAATATATCAGAATACCGGTATTATCGCACAGCCCTACCTATAAGAGATAAATATGATACGCCACTGCAATACAAGAGAATACTGACCTCCTGCTTTAGTTTTGTACTGGAGGCTGTATTTCTTCAGCACTCTAATCATGCTCTGGTATGTGTTCCAGGTATCATGGCTGACATACAGGTCCTTGTTGCCTGGTAACAGTTTAATGAGGGCGGAGCATGATCCTGACCCCCGAACTCTCTTGGCATCATTCTTTCCTAATGCTTCCTCCAGATCTTCCAAATCTCCACCCACTTGAAGCAAGCTACAAAGACAGAACATTTCATTTTTTTTTTTTTAAATTAGTTTCTAGAATTCATTGCTAAACCTTGATCAAGAATATAATGAAATATAGGCCAGATTATGAAATACAGTACCTGCAGTTATTTTAGAGGGATTCCTGTTTTAGCGCATTTGATGGTGAAACAAGAGTGCTTATTTATGGTTGTACTATCATATTTTGCATGTACTGTACATTACATTCAATTGTGCAAATTTTCAAATCTGATAAAATAAGCACACGCTCAGTATTTTTGTCAATGTTCATTATAACTAACATATAGTCGACTCATTAGTACACAGAGCATGTGAGAAAGATACAAATACTAAAAAGCACATTATTTTTTTCTTAAATCACAGTAAATTTAACAAGAGCAATGTCCACATGGTAAAATACACCTGCCCATGTAGTGTGATCAAAGAAACAATAAACCTTTCTTTGGGACCCCTCCCCCCCCCCCTTTGGGAGAAAAAACCCATTGGCAAATGCCTTGAGAGTGGCAGATATTATGAAACAAAATATTCTTTAAATATACAAAGCTTTCATTGATCTTTATATTTGAGTAATACCATACTGAAATATTACAAATTTGTTTTTTTTCACGTGCTTTATTTATTTACCTGGAAGTTTTTTCCATACCAAATAGCTATATGAGATAAAAGCATCACACCAAAAATTATCATTATATTTCAGACAAGAGAACCCCCAAAGTCCAAAATTTATTTCCCACATCAGTTACATCACTACCACTGATAGCTAAAAATATGTCTGACTCTGGACTACAACTTACAATCAACTTTTTTATCCACGAACATTTCAGTGATTTGATGTATATGTCTATGTCATGTTACAGGAAGGGAGAAAATGGCAATGGACAGACTGGGTTTTGAACCCGGGCCCCCTGAATCTTCAGTCAGGTGCTTACTTAGAACCAACTTGAGCTATCGGCCACTGCGATCGAACCCGGCTGACCACTACATTCTCCTGCCGCTCCTTAAATAATTGTCTTCTCCCGTGAGACTCACAACCAGGTTCTCGCTTATTGCCCTGGCAGGCCTTTCATCTGCAAATAATTACCACGGGGTGGTCAACAGGCACCATATGTAACGGAAGGGAGAAATGGGCAATGGACGAACCTGGGCCCCCCTGAATCTCCAGTCAGGTTCTCTGCCAACTGAGCTATCTGGCCACCGGCGATCAAACCCGGCTGACCGCTACATATGTTTACCACTTTATAGATATACATAGTCCTGGTGACAATGACAGGCTTTGACAGCTCTCTTTACGTTCTCTCATTTTGACTTCCAAATGAATTCAAATATGTACAATAATGGATTTTTCCTGCTATGATGCAAGAAGAAAGATACAGACATGATATAGTTTTGGTAAAAATGAGGGTTTTTACAATGGATATACATGTATACTTTTAACTTTAATTGTGCTAATTTTAGTTTTTCACACAATTTGATAATCAACAGATACAGGCAGACACCCAGTCCTAGAGCACCATATGATAGTACTATCTGTCCATGATGGCTGAATTCATGTCAAGTTTGATTATCCTAGCTTTAATAGAACTGTATGTATGACCCATATAAGATTGACCTAGATCTTTGTAAACAATAGGCTTCCTCCTCTAATCATGTCAAACATACTGACAGTGTGTACAAAGTTTGATAATCCTATTTATACAAGTACAGTACTATTTTTTTTATCTGACCTATAAAATGCTGACAGATGGACTGATCACGCATATTCTGTGCTATATACCATATTTTAATGCAATTGTTTTGTAATTTGCATGTTGATTGGCTAATGCACTGAGGTTTCCGGCACTTTGACAAGCATTGATAAGACGGAAAGCTTTGGACTGTTTTGTCAACATACTATGTCGCAATAACATCAAACGTAAACATTTTGTAACAACTCACCAAATTAGGATATCAAAAGCAACAAGCAAAATGTGAAATTACACCAGAAGGGGAATTAATTACTATTAATATCTTTAAACAAACACCCATTAATCATTAACTACTAATTGCAAATAATAAATGAGAAGATAATTACATATGTATTCCTAAAATGAAATACCTCTCATCCAATATAAACTGTATATTATTGCAACTTACAAGCTAACAGTAAAACAACATTCTGCAACTTTAAACAAAGGGAATTAAACACTATAAAGTTTTCATTCTTGCATTATCCATGTACATACTATAATCCAAAGGGATCAATGTCTCCAGAAATTCCAGGGATCGTTCCGGATTGTTGATATTTGTATCCAGCTTCCAGACCCTCAACTTGCACCATGAAAGCTCTAACCTAGATACCAAATTAATATTTATCTATTAATGACTGTTTAGGTGGTACTAATATAGCCTCATTGGTGTTGCTTTGGAAAGAATAGTGCTGAGCGAGCGAGGCAAACTGATTTAGCTTCTAAACAACACCCATGAGAGCTATAGTGCCCCACCAAACATCATAATGGGGTTTAGTGCAACTTAGCTTTACAAAGCCAACACCACCAAAGCATATGAAACCCACTAGGGAGTGCATACCTATGTTACATGTAAGATAATCATTTTGTGTCTACAAAGGTTTCTGCAATTAAAATGAATTTAACTTGCCATTCACTTAATAGAAATGATGGTTATAATTTTTCAAGTTATCCCGGATAATTGAACTGATGTTGCCTATTTGCAAACTATATAATCCGTCGTACGATTATATTATGTTTGCAAATAGGCACTATTGGCTTCAAAATCTCCGGTAAACTTGGAAATCTATAACAGTCATTTCTTATATTAAATTTCCGACTATTTTTTAAGTCATAAACTTGATTTCGAAGCTCTGAATAACAAAATTAAATGTCAAAGTTCATGTCCGTAGGAATTTTAAGCTTCAACTGACGTCGACAATAAATAAGGAGATCGATCATTTGTCTCAATCGGGAACATACACCAGCGCTTCTCCGAATAGCCGAGTGTAATGGTTCCGATTGCATTTCGGTCTGTGACGTATAAGACTAATTGTGACGTACGAAGTTCAGTTGAATATCAGTAGATGACACCAATAGAAATTAGGATTTAAACACGGATATAAACGCTGAACTAATTGTAAATAGAAAGAAACACAGATAATGAGACTGCTGGTGCATAAATTTTAAATTAAAATTAATATGCAAAAATAAATAAATCAATGTTTTTGTTGTGTTTTGATTTATCTAACAATTTATAATTTGATAACAATATTGTAAACAGATGTTGTTAAACTAACTCAACAAAACTCCATATGCTTCCATAAACAGATGAACAGTCATTTGTTGCTGAAGTTTAAAAGTTTGGTGTACAAGTATTATTTGACTCAGTGCAATTAACATTGGACAGTATTCATAAAGCTGAAAGGAACATTTAATCAATTCACTTGTTTTATCGACGAAAAGATAACTCTATAAAGCAAATTCATAGTCCCGGCACTCAGTGTGATAGTGCCCGGGCACTATCAATAAAGACCGGGGCCACTATCACTTATAGAGCAGAAGACGTTATCCAATCAAATCTTAAGGATTTATCATGTGATGCACTAACAATTCATAATCCCTCCTAATAGAGTTCTAAAATCATACATGGACATCACTGTCAATATTTTTACTTGGATCAAAGGGTCACAAGTGACCATTTAATTGTGACCTACCATGGACCAATAGTCCTCTGTTCTGTCCTTCTGAGTCTTGACCCAGTCGATGTTTTGCTGTAGGAAGTTTCTGAGTTTGGTACAGTACTGACTGTAGGGTTTCTCACAGTAGCCCTTGACCGTATTGTGCCAGGTCATCTTGATCAGGGAGCTGGTCAAGGCCCCCTCCACCATCCCTGCAGCATACGCCTGAATCTCATTGGGAAAACTCGGCACGGTCGACACGTTTAGATAAGACCAGCTGAAAGATGGGTATAGTATTTTTAAAATAATACATGTAATTGATAAATTAAGTAAGTATTTCCAGGGTTGGAAATTACAGCTTCACTGATCACCCAAGACACTCTATTTCTCAGGTGGGCAGGGATTTTCTTTTAATTCATTTTTCTAAAATTCAGATACCTGTGCTCTGTGACTGNTTCTCAGGTGGGCAGGGATTTTCTTTTAATTAATTTTTTTAAAATTCAGATACATGTGCTCTGTGACTGACTCTATTCTCTTTAGAGAAGTGGACAGGCATAGCCTACATCTTATGCCTGTCCACATCTCTAACAGAGAATATATATGACTGACTCATGATATCATGAGTTTCCAACATTGCTGAGCATAAACATAAATTATTAAACAAAAAGCAACAGAGCTTGGCATTTACCGATGACAATCGAGGCATTCATCCAATCCAAATGAAAACTGTCTGAAAACATACCGCCTAAACTTCCTCATTACAAAGCTTTCTACATACCCAGTTGTGTTGATTTCGTTTCGGAATGCTCCTTTTGCAACATAACCAGGAACGATCCCTTTATGTAAAGAAAACTTGTTCGAGTCTTTGTCCCACGTCACAGAGGCTAATTTCTGGGAGCTGACAATCTGAATACAAACCACAAAGAGAGCAAACCACAGAACTGAAAAGTTCCCTGTCATTTTGCAGCTGCCCCAAAATATCAACTATCGTCATGTGCTATCACCTGACCTGAAACCGAAAGTACCGGGGATAGTTTCGAACGAACTACAGAACCGCCCATATTTGAAATGAAATAGGGAGTAGAATGATTATAAGGTACATTCAAGTGTAGTTTAGTGTTAAAGGATTGATTTTAATCCAAAAAGCAAGTTTTACCACTTTCGATGTAAAAGGGGAGGGGGGATTACGAAACTAAGACTCTATTCTCTAAAAATTTCGACCCCCAACGCTTCGGATCAAAAAGTTGGACACTTTGACTAAAATTTTTGAGACACTTCGACCCAGTTTTTATTTTGGCAAAGGCACTTCGCTCCATTCATTTCTTACTTTCTTTTCTTTTGAGGGCCGCTTTTTTCATAAACTTTGCAAAGTATACTATATGTTATTATATAGTATACTTTGCAAAGTTTATGAAACAAGCATCTGTGGGCCGGGTGTATGTTATTGTACTATTATTTCAGCCCTATTTTCGACTCTATCCAAAGAGTACATTGACACTTCAGCCCAATTTTTTCTACTCTTTTCACCAAATGATCAATGCATAACAAGTACTCGAGCAATTTTCATTTCATTCTTGGTTAAAACTTTATTGAATTAATTCTTATATTAAATTATATGAATGAAAGAATATCAAATGTACATTATCAATATTAAAACAATGATAAGTCAATCTGATTAAAATACAGATCTTTGATCCGCTCCAATAACTTTGTAGCGACAACAGAATATCGGAGCGGATCAAACATCTGTATTTTAATCAGATTGATAAGTTAAGCGCCAACGAGGGTTCATTTAAACACGTCTGACAAAACTGCTTCCTAAAGGTTTTCCTGTTTTTTCTAGTGGCGAGCAGACCCCACACACAGAAGTCCTCTCTGAAACTTCACAAGATGGCAAATGGCTTCTTATAAACTGCTCATACTTATTCAGGGGTACACCAGGGCACATGGCAAACTGAGAGGAGATATAGCATCACTGCCGTATATGTTCGGAACCTTGTGAACTAGAAGGGCATGCATTCATCAGAGAATTGTCAAACCTTCCACAAATTTTGCCCTTGGAGAGGATAAACCCTAATGATTTTCAAGGTCAAGATTGCCTAAAATTCTTGTCAACAATCATCATGTTGCTCATGGAGAGAGGATGGAACCTATTGATTTCCAAGGTCAAGATTGACTATTGCCTACTCTTGTGAACAATTTAGAAGATGCAGCATTCATCAGAGAATCATTAAACCTTCCACAAATGTTGCATTATTCAATTATTGCATGGTCCTGCCCATGCAAGGATCTGATTCAGGAGTCATGTGTAGAGGGCAATTCTATTTATGAACATTATAGCTATGCAATTATTGTTTCTCCAACATGTATTTAAAGATTTTTGAAAAGTTCACACTTTTTACCCCATCCATGAAGCCCTCATGGAGCTAATATCATAAATTTGACAATTTACATTTCTTTTATCCTAAAAAAGCTTCATACCGAAAATAGAAACAATTGGCCCTGTAGTTTTAACGAAGTTAAAAAATGTAAAGTTGTTACCAGACGACACACAAAAGTCACCGGCAATAGGTCACTCGAGTGACCTAAAAATGTAGTTGAATAAAAAGTTAAAAAAACAAGTTTCTTCTGCAATTTTTAAAAAAAACTTTAATACTCAGTCCAGTAAAGACACATTTTCAGTTTTATTTTTCTTTTCTTGAGGAGGCCTTACTGTGTATGAATAATTGCATATTTGTAATCGGACATTTTACAGCTGAACTGTGTATATTTCATAACAAAATATGCCGATAGGGTACATGATATGCCTTTCTGAATTACATGCACAATATATAAGGTGCAGATCGATGTTTGATGATCCTATGTCACACTGTGTGCAAGAAACACGCCATACACAACTTCACTATGCATATAGCAATTCAATTCATGCCACTGGATGCATCCATGCACTTACATAATGTGCAAGATATGAACCATTTTCAAATTCACTTATGCAGAGCCATTCAATTTAGACCATTATTACCTACTTTTAACCATGGCACAGTTACTCCCAAGATGGCAACTGACAGTTTTATACACATGAGCCACACAGTGTGGAAGATATTCCCCAGACATGAAGCTAATGGACCGATGTATGAGAAAGCCCATATAAAAGCATGGCCCATCAAAAGACCCTCTAAGAAAATCTCCAGAAATCATGTGTCTACAGACAGAGCCAAAGCAATACCTCTGACTTCATTTGCAGGGGATATAAATATCAAATTCTTGATTCAAGTTTTACATCACATTCTTTATTAGTTATTACAAACAACCCTGATTTGGTCAGATATGTACTGTATATTAATACATAACAATAAACTTATTTTCTCCTCAATTAATCTGACAATTTGAATGAACACATTTCACTTTTGAAAATACATCAGGGTGTGAGCTGCAACACTTCACATGGCATAATTCAGGAGCACTAATGTATTTTCAAATGTGAAATTCATCATGCCTAAAACCAAATGTACATAATGCATATCTATCTTTACAAGTTATGACACTGTCTATTGCAATTTTTGTTGTGACCCCCCTCCCCCCATGTAATAACTAAAGCCTCACAGGTGGTGATTAGGTGTTGACCGGGACACAAAAAATACTGACAAAAATCTACATCATGTGACAAGTTTAACAGTAGTTTAACAGTAACTGCCCTATTGAAGTAGAATTACTACAAGGAAATCAATTTCAGTGACATTATATCATAGCAAGAAATGTTGGTATGATATACAGCAAACATGTGAATACAGACAACAAACTCGGATCTGCAAAGTTCACTTCAATAAAGAAATGATTGCACATTACCTGAACTGGCAATAAAAAAATAAATTATTTTCACATGATCATTGAACACAATTAAGATATCATCATTAACGAGTCTATTTACACATTTACAAGTACGGTATCTAAAGTTAAAACACACATGTACTATTGTCTCTCCTCCAATCTCAGAAGAGACCAAGAAATGGACAAACAGACTATTTCCCAGTAATACTCTGTTGTAGTTTATTTTGTTGTCCCTGTGAAGTCACATTACAAGCTATATATGTGCCTGCTTGCTCATATGTTGATGCGATCCATCACTTCAAAGCTACGGACACAGCAGACCCTTAGGGATCCAGTGTGGTACGGATCACAGAACCACGAATATGTTTATCTTCAAGCTCTGTGAAACGGACAGATTCATCGGTCTGGCCCCTTGAAGTGGTCAAACGTTGCCGTGTTTACACAAAGGTGATTATGACAACCACTACACGTCTGAATTGGCGGTGTACATAGAGAACGTGGATCCTGTAGACCCAGTGCTGGAGTTACTGCTGATAGATGTCAGGGAGTCTTGACGCTGAGAGTTTTTCATAATCCCTCTCTTAGGGCTGACAAACTTCTTTTGTCTCTCTGATTTACTACAAAGCAAAACCAAAATGTAAGCTGAATGAAATAGTTATAAGTAATACAAAGAATATTGGATAGCATATTGATCCAAATACATGTATTAACAAAATTAAATCCAACACATATTTTTAAATTCAGAAAATATTCATTTTAATGTTAGAAATATCTATGTTGCTGTTATTCGTCGTTCATTTACATCAGTACCGTAATCATCATCAATGAACATGTATGAGTAGATGTACCTGCACTTTGCTGTGTTAATTTATTGTTAATCAACTCATTATATAAATACACAGGTGAAATTAAAAAGTTCAATGTAATTAACAATGATTACTATCAAAACAGGACAGTTCATTTTAAGATAATATGAAGCATACACCCTTGCACAAATGGTATATATACATGTGTATCTTAACGATATTTAAGAAATTTAGGATTGCAGATAAGTAAATCTTACTTTAAATGCAAAATTTGTGATTTTTAAGCAATCAGAAACAATGAAAATTAATCCACACAACATTGTGTTCCTACAGAAATAAACGAATCCCCCTACTCCCCCAATCTACAGAAATAACGAATCCCCCGCCCCTTCCCATGATATTAAAATATGGCCTATAGTACTATTCTCACTCATTTTGCTCTTGTCGCCTTGTACACATACCTGGCCTTGTTCTCTTTGTCACTGATTCCGTCGTTGCCCTGCAGACACATCATCTGTGTACTGTTCCCTGTGTTAGTCGACACGTACACTCCTCCAGTCTTCATTGAATTCCCCAGCATGCGTGGACAGTAGATATCCAGGCACGTCTGCTTTCCTCTGTACATACAAACGTTTTAATACTCATTCAGAATGATTTCCTTGCCACAAAAGACGATCAATTCAGAGATAAATCTTTCTATAATTTACATTTCACTTGTTTCTCTAGACCATAAAATCTACACCTAGGAGTTGCATCTATAAAGAGGCTTTTGTCTAGATGACAGAAATATGCCTTTATTTATGCATGTTTAATGTCAAGTTACCAATACAGTAGGAAATGTATACACATTAAACATCCCAAAACATACAAAATATTGTGGGATTTCAAAAGAATGATTATAACTCTTCCAAAATCTAGGTTTGTAGTAATACATCAAGAAAATTCCAGTATTTTCCTTTTATCTCTTTGCATGGAAAATGAATACTTCATTCAGAATTAATTGCTTTAGTATCACAAGTTTAAAGAATAACAATCTCCAAACATCATATCCAGGTATTTGCCACTTTGATCATAATGCTACTGTCAAAATGCTTTGGACATCACCATGGAAGTACTGCTACTTATGGAAATATACATACAAGATTAAATAATTTTTTTCCGTGATCATACATGTATGAACTGCAATTGCTATGCATATTTTCTGTAACTTGCAGCATGGAATATGCCAGCAGAACAATTACAATTGATAATATCATGCTCAATAAAAAAAAGTTTATTATTTCACATGTCAGATCTGTGTATTCTCCTTGCGATCATTCAGCAAACAAGTACACATAAAACTGGTAAAATTTACAAGAAATACATGTACAAATACACATCTATGGATCAGAATATTCCACTGAGGTTTCAGGAGTTTACCTTGTATGCATCTTATTGGCAGGAATGGTTATGGCTTGAATACTGTTGAAATACACAACAAACAGATATGGTTCACTGTAGGCTGAAAAAGAGACAAGTAAATGTACTTGTAGAGTATATCTTATATGTGTCCTAACTCCTTAGACATAAACATCAACAGAACATGGCTGAACATAAGTGTCTGAGGTCTTACCAAATGCTAGCGGAAGGCAGCTCCACTTCATATCTTTTGGTCTGCTTCTTTTTCCGTGACAGTCCACAAAGAATCCATACTCTAAAAACAAAACAAACAAAATGATTTTATTCTTTTAATGCAATAAAGCAGGAATACAAGTATTTAGAGATACCAAACTTCATCCAAACTCCAAATGTGCTACACAATGGCTTTTTTTTTAATTTTTTTTTTTACTACAAATCTCATCCATAGACTGCAACCAAAATCTAATCACCCTTGCCATATATCAAGCCATTTTTGGAAAAATTAAAAAGAAATCAATGATAAAGAGTTGTTATAAAATTTTGCTGGCATTGACTGACTCATAACTCATACAACATGACTGGTAAAACAACCTCCTTCATATAGGCAACAACACTGAATGGGTAAAATTTCAGAGGCATGCCAACATTACCATGGAAGCAAAGTAAGAATTCCATTGGGAGTCCCTCTGGTGTGACATTGACAACAGCCAAAGGAAAGCTGTTGTGGATGGCAGCTCCAAAGGCAGCAAAAGCCAGGGAGTTATCTTTCTTGTCCACAAACTCTGGAAAAGTCAAAGCACAGCTTATTATTTATTATGAGTGAATGATTATAGATTGTTTTACATCCCGCTAGAGAATTTTTCACTCATATGGAGACGTCTATACATTTATATGTATACAATGCACAGGCTATGTTGATATTAATACAAAATACATACACACATATGAAAATTTGAAAACCTTTTAAAACTCATTGAAATGGACTGTTAATACTGTTAATCAATAAACTGTATGTTAGCATTGCTCTCACCTGTCAAGGACGGATGTTCCAGACTAAACTTGTAGAATTTCTCAGTTCCCACAATAGCAAAGTCATCTGCCAGACAAATACAGCTACAAGGTTCCTGTATCTTCAGCTCCTGAAACAACGAACAACAGCACTCACTTCAAGGTAATTGTTTCTTATGCATTTCAAGTTTTAAGTCTATACAGTACACAGTCTTCACTGACCTTTCTTATACAGAATTCCTTGAGCTCAGTGTTGTACTTTAACACCGTGATTCTGTCGTCAAAGCCAGCCACCAGATAGAGGCTCTCATACACTCGTGTGACCTCTAACACAGTACAGCCCACCAGGGAGGGAATTTTGTCGCTGGGCACGTGTTCTGTTTCGTCAGTCGTTGCCTGGCTCAGCCTTGCTTTGATGGCTTCTCGGTGAATATACACCACGTGGCGATCCTGACCTAAATCAAACACACGTACATGTATATCATCATAAATTACGATACAGAAGCACAACGTTTCATGCACAATAACACAAAATCAGGAACTACACAAAATGAACATACTGTAAAATGAGAATATTTGGCGCAAAAATATTTTAGAGCGATCAGCATTGAAGACCTTTTGGCGTAAACTTACTTTATAATTTTATTACAATGACACCACCTAGTCAATAATTTAATGTCAATGAAAACCTTTTAGCGCACAACTTTTAAAATATTTAGCGCAATAGTACATCTGCGCTAAAATAGTGGGCTAAATATTCTTGTTTTACAGTATCTGCAGGTACATATATATACACAGAGTGAAACATTGCAGTTTTACTTGCCTGTGATGCAAATGACCCGGCCTAATCCTGAGGCATACACCATGTGATGAATACTCTTCAGACCGGTCAGCTTGGTCACCAAGGTATGCTGTCCCTTGTGGATGTTGACAGCAAACAGACCTTCATCGGCTCCCAGCAGCAACATCTGTATTGTATGTATGTAAAACACATGTCACTGCTCCATTTCAAGTAAAATAAAATGTCTTTTATTGACTCTGCATTCAGAGCAAAGATGTTGGAAAAATTTGAAGCACATCTTTTGTAATTACTTACATGATTGGAAACAATTAGAGTACAGTTTAGTTCCAGTCTTCTGTCACCCTTGAGTTCCAGAATACGGAATTCTTGTAATCTCTGTCAAATGAAGAATACTCAGATTATCAAATGTGTCACTTGACTTGTACCACAAATTACCTTGTGCTAAAAATAAAGTCCAAGCTTACTGTTCTTTTGAATGTGGCTTCAACTCTTTGAAGACTTTTAATGGCTGCTTCGAAGGAAGCCACCCACTTCTGTTTGTCCGGGAAAGTGACCGCCATCAGATACAACTCTCTATCATTCAGCAAAATAAACACACAAGGTATCATTCAGCAAAATTAATCACACTAATGAAGTTAATAATTCAAGCATAACACAATCTGTGACAAAACCAACAAAAATTTAATGACAATGATTAACATAATATCCAAACCTTCGTGGCCAGCACGTGGTGAGTGGTTCATGTTCCAGTTTCAGAATGTACGGCAGATCAGTGCTGGCAGTGTTTGGGAGTTCCGCACTGCTGATAGCGCTGTGGATCGTCACATCTGTCTCCGCTGGATTCAGGTCAAACGTGTCGATGGGGTTAGCATCCGACTCCTCCCTGTACATCAACAGGATATTGTTCTCTAGACTGCACCACCTCTTCTCCCAGCCAGGTTTTCCTGTCCTACGATTCAAACAAGTTCAACAGATACAGATCCTTTCTTATTACTCCTGTTATAGTGTATCTTATCCAAACTTAACACCTACCCTACATTGTAAAACACTGACCTGGGCACCTTGAGCCAGCCTTTGATTTTGATTTGGTTGGTGTCCTCCAGTGTGAATTTTTGGCTCGTCCGCTCGATTTTGCTCATTATGGAGGTGAAGTAGTGGATGTAGTCAGTGGGGAGTCCACACGTGGACGGGGCAGCAGACGTACATCTCGTGTGACACGTCATCAGGCAGGCTAGAGGTGGAAACGGTACACATTCACTGAGTACACATTCACTGAATTACATCAGAAAATCATCTACTATAAAATGACATGTCTTGATTTAAATTATGTGGCTTCAGAAGAAATTAAAGAGTTTTTATTCAACATAGTGCATGTAGTTTATTTTCTCCAGTCTGTGAAGAATTTGAATAAATACTTGCATCTTTACACTACTAAAACAATAATGCACCATCACAAAATTGGTGAGTTCACAATACAGGAGATCTACCATAAAAGATCTACACTTTCAGTGCTTTCACCTCTTACTAAAAGCAATTGTTGAAATAAAAATCCAACCCATTTTCACTGCAAATATGTTGTATATATATGGTAAAAATCACTATTGTGACATCTAAAGCATTATAATGATGATTCAAATCCTTACCCTGACATTTGGAATTCTATATAAATCCTTACCCAGACATTTGGGCTTGCACATTTGGAATTTCTATAATAAAAATCTCATTACACCAGAATTAGAGGTTCTATACATAAGATCAACTTACGCCCTGACCCAATTTCAGAGTTCATATATAAAAGTCTGCTTACCCGGCATTTGGGGACGGGTCTATGATAAAATCCTTTACCCAGACATTTGGGAGTTCTATATAATTCCTACACCCTGACATGAGGTTCTGATGTGAGTAAATGTCCTTACCCAGGCGTCTTGCGGATTGCTATAACCTAAATTTCTCTTTTAACTCTGCTTGAGAATGTTGTGGGAGTTCTCTAGTAATAATTAAATCCATTACCCTGACTTTGGGGAGTTCTATATAGAACTCCACTATAAATGTCCTGACATTTGGGAGTTCCTATAATAAAATAGACCTTACCTGGGACATTTGGGAGTTTGCTAATGATATTAGAATCCATCTTACCAGCTACCAAAATTTTGCGGTAGATTCTATATAAAACTTCCCAATTACTCCTCAATTTTGGGGACAAGTTACCAATAGTATAAATCGCTTACCCTGACATTCAGGAGTTCTATCATAAATCCTTACCCTGCCTTATACGGACGTTCTATATAAAATCCTTACCCCTGACACTTCTGGCGAAGTTTCTATATAAATCCTTTACCTGATTCATTTGGGAGTTCTATATAAATCCCATTACCCCGATCATTTGCGATTGCCAGGTTTGTTTCTATTCCAATAGGTGAAGGTTGGAATTTTACGCCTAATTAATATAAACAATCTACCTCAGAAATTAATGAATCGGAACTGAACTAGTGCACGCTTATTCATTCCGAGTCATGATTTGTATTGGTATTTTTAATCCTACCCTGACAAGTTTGTGGTAGTTATTAATCCAACAATAACACTATCTTACCCACCTATATTACACCCCTCATGCCTTTTTGGACACGCCTTCTTGACATTATTGTTAATATAAATGCGGATGCACACGCAAGTGCCCCTCCCTAGGCACACACACACTTATGTGGCTCTTACCAGCAAACAGCAGTGCGTTGGGCCCCAAGTAGGACAAAAACAATCGAGGTTTTTTAGATGGAGGGCAATGACAAACAGGAGAAATTCAAAAGAAAATCTACAGCCCCGGACATTTTGAGCTCGTGTTATGGATTGATAAACTCGTGGCATAGTTACATGACTGTAATCCATCTGAAGTGATAGGCCATGGGGACTGGAAGGGTAGGCAGTTAAGGTGACAGATCTTAATTTCGGATCTGAACGTGGTTCCATGTGCGACTGGTAGTACCTGCTGGCGGCGCAAACCGGAGAAGTTAGACTCTAAGGAATGGCACTAGGAATAGCACTCTTAACAGACATCAGTTGAGCGCTCGTACAGAGCCACCTGCTGCTATTTGTCATGCGAGGGAGTAAGTTTGCGTCTTACCCTTTCTATATTAATGGTCCTTTTCAACTGTAAGTACTACAATGAAACACAAAATTACTTGGTCCATGTGTATATCAGTGTAAGACAAATCCTCATCTCACAGGGGATGCCGAGAGCGGATAACAGTATTCTTTAGAATATGCCGACCTTTGGCTTGACAAAGAGCTGCCACTTAACAGCGCACTGAGCGTGTTGGTTGGTAAAATTCTCAACTTGTACTCAATTTCCTGAATAATAACGGGCGGAGTCAATGAGTGTCGGGGGGTGGTTAAGTGTTACACATTTCGCACAGGTCTCCTCCGTCCGGGGAAGTCTGACCGTAGAAAACAAGAATAATCGTGATTTGTGCAAAGCTCCTCCATGTCGCTGGGCTGATAAAGATGTACGTTCTTAACCAAAGTAAATAATTGTCTCGACCTTCTTTGCTGTCGTGTAAATTGACAAAACACCTTGGAACAACTAATTAATTTTAAGTAAATGAACTCTTGAATAGTTTAACTTAAGTCAACAATTTGAATATCGCAGTAAAAGTCTTGCAGGTACAACGGAGATCTGAGTTTGTTACAAGAGTTGCTCCCAACGGAAATACATGCTAGTAGTTTTGATGTGATATTTCTGGTTTGACAAAAATGGATTAAATGAGATAGACACATAATTAAACAGTAAGTGAAAGTAAGTTTGCAGTTGTGGATGAGGAGGTTGTAAGGTAGCCACTGCAGCAACATAAACAAAAGCATATTAGCAGACACAGACGACAATAGAAAATCAGAGAAGTTTGAGGGAACTGGCAGGTTGCGATTGCTAATAAGTATGGGCCATGTAAGGGTATGGACAAGCGGTTTTCCTTCTGACTGTTGTGCTGGCATACTTTGTTTCCCTTCGGCATACAAAGAATCATTAAACTTTCCTACTTTTCTCTGTTGAAACAGACATTACACATTTTGTCTCCAGTCATTTACCTTGTAACATTATGAGACAATAATCTGTAACATGAAGTAGGTAAGAGTAAATCGTTTGACTAACTCAGGAAAGGTTCTTGCTATGGACACAAATATAGATGGGAATTAAGTGAAAAGCTGTTATTATGAGACATATGTGGGCGGGGAGTTTCGACATCTCGTCAGTTACACAATTGTAGCTCTGGTAAATCATTGCAGGCTGGGAACGACTGTATTAAGACCGGAAACCCTGGCGTCTAATGCCGAACACTCTACCAATTTTATCGTAGATATCAATTTTCAGTCGTAATAAACAGTCCAACTAGTCACAATTGGTGCTCGGAGTAAAAATCCTATAGTAAAACATACAAGTTGTCAAGAGATTAATGAGAGAAAGACATACGGACGGTATATGATTTAATGGGAACAAAAAGTACGGAACCAAGGGTCGGAATAATCTGTTGAAAGATATAGCCAACATGCTGCTAAGGGATAGCTGCAAATTTCCACTGTACGAATTACCGACCACTTATTAACCTATTGCAACTACATCAGACGTAGCTACAAAAGAAAAAGAAGGAAACCAGAACTTCGATGTTAACAACGCATTGAACGAGAGAGCTTGCTCGTAGGCAACTCCATCTGTCAAACACAGAAAAGAGTTGAAGACTAAAAAGGAATTTGGTTGATACGAAACTGAAACCATGACAGAACCCGGAGAACCTGTACAAACAAGTTAGTGTCAGGTGACCGACATGTCGGACCGAGGACAGTGTGAGAGAAACAGTCGGCGAGAGGAGGTATCCTACCTTTTCTCTTGCTGTGGTTGTCTCTTGGTGCATACGCAGAGGTCGATGCCAAATAATCTACTCAACACTTTCATCTGCTGAACCATAACGGATCGCTCTCAAATTTGCTGAATTTCTCCAAAAAGTCAAAACCTTTAAACAAAATGACGAGGCTAAAAGAGTCCAGTAGGCATAGAACCAATGTACAGCTTTACCTTAATGTCACCCAGGCGTAAGGCAAGACTATATATAGGGACATAAACAAAGGTGCTAATTGTGGTAGCTAAAACGCTTTCACGCTCACTGATACTGCGGAAGGACGATAACATGTATCTACAAGTCACATCTATCGCCCAATGTCACAGAGATACCTAAAAGTTGAGTAATTCCTCAACATCAAGGAGATTACATGTATCTACAAGTCACATAGCTATCCCCAATCGTCAACAGGACGAACTAGAGCCTAAAAGTTATGCAGTAGCTTTTGTAACCAGACCTTGTACAAGCAACTCAATCCGGTAAAGCGAGACAATGTATCCTTACAAAGTCATCATATGGGCTCGAGGGTCCGCCCAAGTGTAGCACGAGTAGGGCATATATAAAGTTGAGGTGCTTTCGCTCGGCAACATCACATGGCAGATCGAACATGATGATCTATCGACAGTACACGGAACTAAGTCTATCACCCCAAGATGCACCAACAGGAATGCGATTCACTCTTCCTAAAAGTTGGGGAGTGTGAGCTTCCCAGCTCAACCAGTGTCTGACGCGAGATACCAAGGGTGTATGCTTTACAAAGTACGTAGCTGCCCAACTGTCAGAAGCTGGGCAGAGACTACAACTTTGTCAACCACAGTTGAGGTTAGGTGCTGGTTTCGTGCAGGCCAAGTCAAATGTGCAAAGTGAAGATACTACACACTGGGCAATAAGTAAACTTGCGGTACATTAGTGCACATAGCAGAATAGTCCCCGGAAAAATGGTACCACATAGGATGAGAGAATGGGTAGTGTTATCCTAAAAAAGAAGTTCGAATTGAGGTAGTAGATTATTCACCACAATGCACTCAAGACCATGTACTCAAGGAGTATGACATGTAGTACTTCTCGTCTACGCCAATCCGTCCCAGGCTTATAGGCTTTCCCCATGATGTCAAGCAGGGAGGGATGGACCTAAAAGGATGTAGAGTGAAGCTCCTCAACATCAAGGAGATACATTAGTTTAATCCGAGGCATGAGGGGGGTATCACATAAGACATATTCCTCCAACGGATGGTTTCAGAAATTCTAGTCGATGGGTTGTTAGTTGATCACGCGTAATAAAGCTTGAAGGTCACGCTTTCCTCACATTCAAGGTGACCCCTGATACCATGTATCTACAAGTCATAAGGCATTCCCTATTGTCAACCAACACGATCAAGGTGGTTCTATAACAAACCGTAAGACATCGTGGGTGTTTACAACCAAAAAAGTCTGGACAAGTTACGGAAAAACTTATGAGAAGCTCTGACCATACAACATAGTGGACACACTAGAAGTGGATACATCATAGACAACTCGATGCCATGGTGTCTTTCCTCCAATGTTCAAAGGAAAAGATATCGCAGGGTCAAAAGAAAAGAGGAGAACAAGATGCATGGACAAGCGCCGACGACAAGAGACGGACAAGAAAAAAATTTCTAACGAAAAATTTTGATCATGGTTGGAGGAAGAAATACTGTGAAAGCCCAAGCGAGCAAACCCATAGGTCACGCGGTACACGGATCGGTGTGTGCGCTATGCCTCCGACACGGTTGATGGAAAGTGCTGTGGGCACTTAGATCACAATGGGAAACAGGAAATTAAACAAAGGTAGCTGGAGGGAAGGTTAGAGAGTCACATACAAGAAGACATGAAACACTGGGAATTAGAGCAGGCTTTGTGGGTGATCAAAGGATGGGTGCCCATGGGAGGCCACGTTTGTTGGTGATTACGAGACCAGGAGGCGGGGGATGGGTGGGCGAAAGGTTACTGGGGGTAATGAACACTAAACTTAGAAATTCACTGAAGGCGCATAACCATCTATGCTGTGAGGAGAGGGACAGAACGAACTGGAGACACGGGTGACTCAATAAGTCTCGGATGTTTGTGTCAATTAAAATTCTCCAAGGAAATCGTGGAGCATTTCATACGGTGCTCCGATGGGAGCTGTCATTATTAGTAGCAAAGGTCAGAGGGCTCTAATGGCCAAATGGTAGGCTCCCCCAGCTTAGGCTGCCCTTTCCAGCGTATCAGGGTTCGGTTGTTGACAATCAAAGGGGGCGAGGAATCATCGGAGATGCTCTTTAGTCCCGTGTGGTGGGCGCTCCGGGTGGCGAACCATGATATACACTGTCGGTAAGCGGACGGTCAATATTTACGATAAAAGTGGCACAAAAACAGGGGGAAAAACCAGGAAGATAAAGACTATGAAGAAAAGAAGAGGGTTATCACAACCCTATGGTCGTCCGCCTGAATGTATTCGATATAAGTATAGGGTATTCAGTGATGCCTTAGTGGACTGTTGGTGCGAGCCTGAATGGTGGAAATGACAAATGCTCTGTTTGACAAAGATTGAAGAGATCTCAATGGGGTGGGAGATTAATTTAATTGTACAATACAGGTGACATGGTGGAGGTTGTGATGAATTTGACTTTAAAAGGGTAAGTTTGGTGTGCAGGGAGCCGCGGCCCTGGAGGACCCCCACTGCCTATAGTATCATATTAGAGTGAAGCGAGTGCGTCCGGGAGACGTGACTTGAATGATGGGATGTGACAGATGATAAAGGGCTGATCACCCAGGTGATTGATGATACGCATTGAGGTGAGATGCTGTGTATTGAAATGCTAGTGAGAGTGTCTGGCTTTGGTCTGAGCGATCAGGACATTTACTATAAGAAGTCTCACCTTCCTTGCTTTTGATAGTCAGACTTAGTAAGAGCCGGAAGTTGTTCACCTCCTCTGGATTCAGACTGTATGCGAGAGTCTCATCTAGTGGTCCTCGTGATAACGGTATTATGAGAATCTCACTCCTCTGATCATGACTTTATGAGAAGGTCTCACCTCCTCCTTTTAGACGCTGTTTTGTTCTTGCGCCTGTCAGCGTCCATGTTTTGTGACCGTTTGAGAACTTTCCAGCATGGCGTGCATTTGGATACACTGTTCTCCAGCGTCCGTTGCACTATACGCACCGTAATATATTCACGGCAATACTTGATATAGCACGTTAACAGTACGTTGATAAATGATAGTAGATTTTGACATATAGGAGTGTTTGGATGAATACAAATTATTGATTTCGTTCAATTTTTTTATTCCTATTGTGGTAAAATATTTTTATTATGGTCAAACTCATGATATTGCATTTCCGTAGGATAGTTTGGTAGGCATTTTGTTAGTGTGAGAAGACTTTATCAACACTCCATGCTTGGATTTATGATGTTACATTATTTTATTTATCGGATCAATATAATATTGTCAGAACTTTCAACAGACGAGTTTTGTTTTGAGTTCAGATAATATGGGCATAGGTGCAGTAGATAGAATGAATGTTAAGGGGTTAATTGGTAGTTGTGCTTCATTAAATCAATAATGAAGCCTCAGTAAATGAACAGCCCCCGCCCAACGGGAAATGTTTTCAAAGACAATATATTCAACTTGTCTAAAACTAATACAATCCAACTTGATTGTCACTATGTAGGACAAAACTTAATTAATGACAGAGAACATTTTAACAGTGAGATAGTTGCATACGAACTGAGCTTGACCAGATCAAAGCGTTAAGGTTGAAGCCTGGAACAAAACAATACATATTTAATAAGTTCCGTTCTCGCGGCGGTTCATTACAAAGTGAGGTCGATATCGTAAGAAAGTGGAGTTGATGGATTAGACGTAGCAAACTTCCAGCTAAGTGAGCAGGCTTAATAGTCAACACAATGAATGGAGGGGATGAATTAGTACAGTTACACGTTGATCCGCGAGCGACTAATTACGCAATTCTAGAACGTATAATTTAAAAAATGTTTTCGAAGAACTAATGTTTGGCATAAACATTTCCAAAAAACGAGAGTTGAGAATGAATTTGCGATGACATTCATACAAATAGAATTAATACATCCACAAAAACCAGAATAGAGTAGTTACGACCGATGGCATTATTTTGATTCAATAAGCACGTGGTGTTCTCCGTTGCTCCAAAACAATAATTGTTGATAGGTGAAATCCCAGTTTCGGCTGGTTCTATTCATAAGCAATCTCATTATGAAAATCAGATTGCAAACCGTACTCAGTGTGACGAACATCACTGACTGGACAATAAGGGCACGATACGTATGTGTGTGGCTTGTTAATCATAAGAAATTATATTTAAATGTACAGCCTTAACGTTTTCCACACATCTGTTATACCAACCACCATTTAGATTACGAGGGGAATACATTGTGGAACGAAGCAAGGCCGAAAGTAAGTGCCTTTTAGCTCAAATAAAACTGAGAGATGTAGTTATGAATCAACATAAGATTCGTAAGACAGCAGGAAGTTGTGAGAAAAAAAAAAGGAAAGTGGAATGCATGCACAACAGCTAGAGAAGCTGAACAATGAAGGCGACAAAGATGGATAGCAAGATGTTGCGCGGGAGTGAAATAACCCTCAGAACAAATGGCGACGTACAAAGGTGTGTGACAATATGGGGTCCTCTGCTCACTGCAATCTCGTGTTGTACGCTAGTTACTTAGGGAGAGTAAAGTGGTAGTTAGTGGCAAGAGAACAGTGGCCCGTGATGTTGTGTCAGAGATGGACAGTACCACGAGGAGGAAAAGCCAGGTTCAGCTGACGAAAAGTGATCAACCCGGTCGAGGCAGAAGCCCCAACACAAATCAAAATAGAGGTGACAAAGATGAATCCGCTAATATCATGACCAAGACCCTGGTATGCCCCCCGACTGTTAGGGTGTGAGGAAGGGAAGCGTTCCACCTGGAGAAGTGCTGCCCATTACACCAGCGTCGTAGATAGCTCTGTTTCCTGTGATGGAAGGGAGTAAAGCTCGCGAGGCAAAACAGTGAGATGTTATGAAAGACGGAAATCGACTACAGTTGTTTTTTTACCGAAACAAGAGGCAATGATGCCTACAGAGGCCGACTGCATCGACAGAGATGAATGGCTCCGCTCGCTGAGTACTAGGTGCACAAGAGACATGAAAGACGAATCTCAGGTGTTTTCCATTTTAGGGATGGCGGCAGAATTAGTAATGGACAATTGATATGGAATAATGTAAAGGAGGCAGGTGTGAGACGATAAAGGCAAGATGAGGGACAGGGTTACAAAGGAGCGGATAGGAGAATACATACAGAACTTGCCTCGTTCTAATAGTCCCGGAATAGATGGCGGGGGTACACCGCAGTATTGGGGAGAAGTTCACTAGTGTGTAGGGGTAGAATATCTCGCAACGAGCAGATACGCCATCCAGGGCGTCTGCTGTATGCTTTTGAGACAATTAGTCTTGGACCGCATATCAATATATACAAGTGTTTTGAAGAACGGGCAAAGAACTCCAGAAGAGACAAAACAGAGAGACCACAGTACCAAAACCACTCTATAACGGACTAGAACCAGAAGAGAGTCAAACCAGGTCAAAGTGGACGGGGTAGAAAGTGATAACAAAAAGTTAGAGCTCGATTAACACCGGAAAGGAGCGATAAACTCAGTGGAGGGGGTTCTGCGAGAGGGCCAATCTTATCGTATAGATAATATGTTACGAGACTGAGACTGACCAGACCGAGCTCTTTCTCGAGGTAACGAGCGCATAGTTGGCACAGCGAGTATGAGACATAAACAAAGGGAGAGTAGTATAAATCTGAACACGACAATATAGTTTTGAAAGTGTCAGATTATTGGTGGACAAAGGAAAGGGGATAAGTGATCTGTATAGAAAGCCGGAATGAAACGAAATTCAAGTGTTGTGTCGCGGGCCACAAGGCGGTCAATGGTCACAGGAAGGGTAGAACTGTTGGGAGCGGACATGGGAGTGGGGCGTGGGCAGAATCAGGCACCAGTGGAAGGCTAGAAATCTTAGAAAGGAAAAAACAAGAAAGAAGCGAAAGGAAAAGAATAAGAGAGAGGGGGTGTGGCGTCGCAGGGCAGCGGCACGACTGGACCCAAAAGCAACAGTGTGAAGGATGAAGGTCCCCGGGGCATGTGTAGCGGAACATTAACTGTACAGGGGTGGTGAAAAAATATTAGTCAAAATTCAATACAGACCCGCTAGGGGAACTACATCTCCCTTCTAGTGTTCAATGTCTTAGAGATAGCAATGAGGCACAGAGTGGAGGAAAATGAGACGAGTGGAGTGCCGTATAGCAGAGGTGTATAGAGTTTTATTGGCGGGAGGCCTGAAGAATCGACAAGGGTGCAACAATCACACTGGATCGAATTGTACTGGCGCAACGAGGAATTCACATGTCGAGTGGCCTAGTCGGGTGTGCGAGTGAAACGGACCGAGACGCACTCACGGGAAGTGGACTTAGCGAAGGGGGTTAAAACTACAGATGGTATGGAAAAACAGCCTAACTGCTCAAACACATCGACAGACGGAGATATGGAAGCATGAGAATGTATGGACAGGAAGCGCTATTTCCTTTGGTTCACGAAGAGAGGTAGGATAGCAGGGCGAAGGGTATAAGAAAGGGTTGTATCTTCGAAAAGTAGGTGCAAAGTCCAAGGTCAAGGTCACTAGGTCAAAAGTCTTCGGTTCCCAAGGAAGGAAGATAAAGGTCTCAGAGGACTCATGAGAAGGCATCGATATAGCGATGAGAGAAATAGGAGTAGCGAGAGAAAGGCCCTAAGATGATCGCGCGATTGATACTTACGAGAGGAGAGGAGAAGTACAAGCATAGCCTGAATTAGTGAGAAGAAGAGTTATATAATGATCATTATGAAGCATCGTAGAGAGAGAGGAGGTCCTCCCATTAGCGGTCCTTGCACACAGGTCCTATTGTACAGCGTCACCAGATTAACAAGTGGCTCAATATGTTGATGAACGTTGCGTTATCAGGCTTAATTCTCCTCTTTTGTCTATACCTGCAATAGAATAGTCGTAGTTCCATAGATGGCACACTATGTATGATTGTCACCACTTTAATTGTAGTTCGAATCAGCACTCTAGCCCAGGTTAACGACCAACGATATCTGTCATATGAACAGCAAATTTGGATGCAATAGTTGTCAGATATTAAGTGTTGTACGACTTTAGAGTTCCATAAATATTTGTGTATTCTTGCTTTGTTGTCGAGTAATTTTCCGCAAAACTTAAACTTCAAACCTCTCCTCCCTCCTCATTTGACACAATGAATACACAATGTTTCCGTCCTAACTGACCATGAATGTTTTCAAGAGCGATTATTTTTAAATAGTCGCATTAATATCATTTTTTCCACTAATACATATGTACCTCCTAAATCTTGGTAATCAAATTATAGTGACATTTAAATTAAATATTCAAAAGTTTTCTAACCCCCTCCTCCTCCTTTCCTCCTTCTCTCAACTTGTGCTTCTCAAAGAAGACAATTATTTCTCTCTCATTAAAATGCCTAAAACCTAACCTTATTACAAAGATTTAAGACTATAACTACAATAACTGTTGAATATTTCGAATCAATATTAATACCGATACACGTTAGCAAATACCTGCTGTCTTATTAACTATATGATGTTATAGTAGGGGTTAACCCCCCTTACGTGTAGTAGCACCAGTACCAAAATACAAATCACTGAATTAATATTTTTATATACTTAGGAGATTGGTACAGCTTTTGAGAATATAAACGTAATGGATGGCAACTATTCTTTATTAAACTATGTTGAGAAGTATCTCTTCAGTAATCATTTTATTGATTAAAAATAATAACTTTATATAGTATTAATATGGGGGTATATCCTCTGTATAATCACTGTTAATAGTCATAGATAAGATACTATTTATTATATAGCTATACAAATGTCACAGTAGATTGGGCATACAGGGAACCCCGTTAAAATCAAAGTCAGGCTCAAGTGCCATAGGAAATAATACAAACTAGCAAGGAACCGTTGTTAAATGTATCATAATCCAAAACAACTACCTATTACAAAAGCGAGTGAGTAGAGAGCTCAAGCAACGGTGACACTCTTCGACAGAAGCGAAGGTCCCTACTCGATCAGTGGCGAATGTTTACTTAAGAGGAGAAGTAAATAAACATATATAAAAAGACCTATCGTGCTGACCTGTCACAACTCGCCAGTATGACCCGCAGCGACACAAAGTAACCGTGTTTAACACGTAGTCAATACGTGTATAAGAAGATGACAGTTCTTAACACATACAATGCCCGGATGAAAAATATTGAGATCTTGAGTTGATGTTAATTATTGTTAACTCCGCACACATTGTTCTTCTGGTAGTCCGTTCAATTTGCAGGAAATGATTGATTTAAAGAGATTTCTTATAAACCTACACCTCATCATCAACATTTTTGGTTTTAGTTAGATTGACAGCGACGTTGTGAAAAATCAGAAGGATTACGTGGAGTACAGGTTCTGTTCGGCATTACGCGAGCTCAACATCTTCTAGAAACAGACACACAATTAGACAAGCGAGAGTTTAGTTGTTACATACTACACTGTTTAGACCAAGGAAGAGTGTTTTGACCGTATTTTGTTTGTAATTTAAAAAAGCAAGACTCAGCACGGCAAATATTCTGGCCATAGACACTAGGTAGTTTGTCAGATCGTGTCCAGTTAGAGACTTTGAAGATGTAAAGTAAGTAATTCTCAAAGTATAAGCACTTCAGGTCTGCTTTGATTGGTCTAAAACGGGATAGATAGGAGAAAAAGGACAATTTAATTCTGTTTACAGGGTTAGAGTACAAAGTGGGGAAGGGTAAAATATAAGGGCGACATAATTACTGGTGTAACGTGGCATAAAAAAAGACCCAATGAACAAAGACTTCTAATACGTGGACAAAGAGGAAAAGAATATTACCAATCGCAAGGTTACAAGTTGACTATTGCGTAGCGAAGACTCGCCCCAATTGCTCCACCTACCTCACAATTACATCAATGATATGACAGTAAATTACGTGCAGGAGCTGATGAGAGGGGAGCTGTGTTGTAAGCCGGATCACTCCGTGTGGGTGGTGGCCATGGGCCAATGCAGACACAACGCGGCAAACTAAATTCCACGGTTGCTTACGCACTGCG
>CAJDSM010024044.1:0-14566 GCA_903981925.1 Ostrea lurida | reverse complement strand
AAACAGTACAGTTGTGTGATAAATAAGAATAACAAAGTGTTAAACGTAATCACAATCCCAAAGAAACATATATACAAAGTCGAGTGTAGGGCAACACGGACCTCCGATAACAAGGATGGCAGGATCAGGTGCCATGGAGGAGTAAGCATCCTCTGCCGACCGGTCACACCCACTTTGAGCTCTTAGTCGAACTAAGTAATCGGATGATAGTGGTACATTACTTCACACAAAAGGAAAGTTGACGATTGCAAAGTAAAAGTCATCACGCTCATCATATATTTTGGTTGTCAGAATGCCTTTTGAGTCAATACTAAGTAAAATATTCAAATATGAAGCAGATTCTGTGGTGTCCTTTATTTGGAGTTTGTCAGGATATATAGAATGGACATGATTATGAAAACTATCATTGTTAATTGTTAAAACATCATCTATATGTCTATATGTAAGTTTGAAGGACACGGCAAGTTTCTTGTTTTTATCAAATTAGTTTTTGAACAAATTCTGTATCGTATGAATATAAAAATAAGTCTGCCAATAAGGGGGCACACAATTAGTGTCCATAGGAATACCAACGGATTGTTGGAAGACATGGCCTCCACAGACTACATAAACATTAGCTATAGGACACTCAAGCATGCTCTTAATATCTACTTCAGAGTACTTGTGTGGGCAATCCGATAGCCTTCTAACAAAATATGTATCTTGTTTCCCAACGACCAAAGACTTGTATTTTTGTGTGCCGTTTTTGCTCAAAATGCAATTATCTATAATCTGAAAAAGCCTAGATTTTAATTTATTCTGAGGAATCGTTGTATAAAGTGTGGAGAAATCATACGTGATAGGTGATGTTTTCGAACAATATTGGATAGTACCCAACTCAGATGCACGGACTTTTTCATGGTTAGTGAACACACGTTGTTTATTGGAATATTTGTATGCAGGAGTTTAATGGCCAATACTGGTTGGAGTAAGAAGTGTAAAGGGTTTGTTTGGACACTATTCGTTAAGGGGATATGATGCTGAGATGAAAGCAGGGATAGTGAGATAAGTAAAAGATTTTCCTAAAATCTATTTTTTCATTGAAAAGAGGTCTCGCTTGTTTGAAAAATGACAAATTTACATATGTTAGTGAATTCGTTTCCATGGAAACAACCCTGAACCTAGCAATGTTGAAAGCACCCAACGCTAAAATTTAGCAGTTGAGATCCAAAGATACGTACAACAAACAAATTGGGTATAATCTGAATTATCTAATGGCCATCATAAGTAGTATATGAGCAGACATTATGATGTGAAAATATTTTTCATGTAATCCAAGACAAATTACCCAAAATTTAATCCGAATTTACTCAATACCTCTAAAAAATGGTCATTTGAGGATAGAGATTAGGGAAAATGGTCAAAAATATATACTCATTGTAACAAGATTTTTTTTTTTACTATGAGTTAAAGATGATCTTATAGCTATGAACAAACAAAAAATATTGGTATGTCAGTGAGTTCGATAAAAAGATATAATCGACGAAAGTTAATTTGAGATCATTCAAAATTTCACATCTAAACTACTACTAACAGATCATGACTATTTCCCACAAAAAAAAAGGCAAAAGTTAATGTTAAGATATCAATACTTTGGTATTTCATTAGAAGCAATTGATATGCAAATTATTATTTTTCCAGATAACAAAATACAATGTAAGCACTCTAGCCCGAATTTCCTTTGTTTTCCCGAAAACATAATCTGAGCATAAATTGTAGGGATGTCAACGGATATTGACTATTCGAATAGTCTTCGATAACATCGACTTTCGACTCAAATATTTAGTCGAATAATCAGCAAAAATTTTATCATACTGATAATTTACCTATTTCGGTGTCTTGTCAAGGTCAAAATTGTGAGAGAAAATTAGCAACTGTCCGATAATTCAGTTTATCATCAACTCTGAAAGCAGTTTCGTTTCGTCTACGGTTTACTTGTTATCAAAACTACATTACCGCTGAAGACACAGCGGAAAATACTTTTTAAAAATAAACTCCGTATAAGGGTATGTGCTTTCCTAACTTTATGCGTGTCAATGCATGGTCGGGATATTCAAAATGCCATAATTTTACAATAACTTTGAATAGAGTGACGCATGGTTTCTGAATTAATTGTAACTAATATTCTCAGTGAAATGGACAATTAATTTGTATCAACACTTATATTTCCCAGCTGTATCATATTGTAAGTTGCTTGAATTGTATTCTCATAGAAATAACTGGCAAGACGCAGATAGTAGGTCTACACGCGAGCGAACCAACTAAATTGGCTGTTGCTTGTCACTTTAGAAGTTTGCCCCCCCCGCCCACCCCACCCCCACCCCCCCCCCAAATCATAAGCTATATATACAATATGTTGAAAAAGTGTTCAGTAGATAAAAATCCGGGCGAAAATTTATATTCATTATTTTATTGAATCATAATTTTTTAACCATATCGTTGGAAATATATAACAACAAATTCTGCCGACTGAAATCCATATTTTATGACCAGTAGATCTACCGCGCATCAGTCAAGCTCTGTTTATTATCAACGTAAACATGCGTCACAAATGAGAAGGTAGTTATTCCATTCTGATGCAATTTTGCTCACGATGTTTATATTTGTTTTGCTATTTTGTTACGAAATGTTTATGCCTGACGTTATGTTTTTGCGTCACGGTATTGTGACGTCACATTAGAAAGCTTCCCATCACGTTAAGCTCATTTAACCGTCTCAATCTCAGTGCATAGCAATCAAAATACATATTACATGTACAAACAATTTCATTAGACATTCGAGTTGCGCAGTGACTTCAAAAACGTCACAATTAAATCATATACGGTACCAATTTTTATGCAGCAGATGCACATTTCGACAAATTATGTCTCTTCAGTGATGCTCAAACCGAAATGTTGAAATCCGAAACATGAAAGTAAAACTTATAAAGTGATCAATGTAGTGCCAAAAGATTGGGGCCAAAAACTTCGAAGGATCAGAGCTATGCCTGAGGGAAATAATCCTTATTTTGATATGAATTCTCTAATTTAACCACTGCAATAAATACATATCGTATTTCAAGCTAGTAACATAGTACATAGCAATGGGCTGTAGAGACCCTCGGGGACTAACAGCCACCAGCAAAGGCCTCGACCCAGGGGTCATAATATAAATCATATACGGTACCAATGTTTATGCACCAGATGCGCATTTCGACAAATTATGTCTTTAGTGATGCTCAAACCGAAATGTTGGAAATCAAACATGAAAGTAAAACTTATAAAAAGTGATCAATCTTCATATCCCCTTAAAGAAAACACTTTAGTTTTGACAATATTTCCCCTTCTATCAAACCACGACTATGCAAATACCAACGTAATCGTGCTGGTGGGATGCTTCTAGCTAGAAAGGCACACAATATCGAAGCAAGACACTTTGGAGTTTATCGGAACACCATCCAGTCATTGTGGACACGTTTTCAACAATCTGGTAACACTCGGAATCGACAACATTCTTGGCGTCCCCATGTGACGTCGCTTCGACAGGACAACCACATTAGATCTGTGCACCTCATATATCGCCTGCTTATGGTATGTATGTCTCTCAGTTGATTCGATACGCAAGGGCATGCCGTGCGTATGATAATTTTTTAAAGCGAGGCCAACTACTAACCAAAAAGTTGATGTTGCAGGGTTATAACGAATCTCGTTTAAAGTCATCATTTTGCAAATTCTACGATCGCTATAATGACCTTGTTTGCGATTACAAATTATCACTAAGTCATATGTTGACTGATTTGTTTCATACCCTTTGTTAGACTGTCATTTTCGTACTAGATTTGACGACGGGTAACCCCGTTTACTTTGTTTCGACTACAGGCTCACGGCGGGTGTGACCGGTCAGCAGAGGATGCTTACTCCTTCATGGCACTTGATCCTGCCTTCGCTTTTGTCGAAGGTCCGTGTTGCCCTACACTCGATTTTGTATGTGTTTTTGGGACTATGCTTACGTTTAATGCTTTGTTACTTCGCCATTTTATATTCCAAACAGTAAGTTTGACTGCTCATAGCATGCATTCCTTCACTTCGACCAATCAGTCGAATAACTGTGTGTAATTGCCTGTGCGAGAACAACATCAGACGTTCAGCGGTGCGCCCAATACTACTTCAACATCATCCTATCCCTAGACTGGTGTGGTGCAGACGACATCGGCGATTAAAAATGCAGGACTGGGCAATTATTCTGTTCACTGATGAATTAAGATTTTATTTGGATAGCTAGCAGTGGCGGCGTTGTACAGTGTATCGTCGCGTTAGAGAGCGGTACCAGGACGCTTGTGTTGTGCAACATAGAAAATCCGGTGGAGGTAGCATTATGGTGTGTGTGTGTGGGGGGGGGGGTAAGAATACGTGGAATGACCCGTCAACAAATTGTTAATGGAAATCTCACCGGCGTACGCTGTCAAGATGGAATTATTCAGCGACACGTGACACCCTTCATAATGACACAGCAAAATCACATTACTCTGCAGCGAGACAACGCAAGACCACATGTTGCACGAGTAGTCAGGGACCGTTTTATTCGGTAGAATGTCGATGCCTTGCCTTGGTCAGCTATTTTCCCGATTTATCGCTGATCAAGTACGTCTGGAGTGAAATGGAACGACGTTTACGCCGTTTACCAAATCAGTCAATGACATTGTTTTATTTATCCCTAAAAAATTTCTGAACGCTTTAGTGACATAAATGAGGCATTATTGTACAGCATGCGTAAATGCAAATAGTGGTCACACTCGTTATTAACTTGTTAATTCAAGTTCGAATACCATTGCCCTTCGAGTATGATAAAATTGTTCAACGTTGACATTGATGGATTATGAAATGTTGTAACGAATGCATTGTTTTCCGCTAGTGTATACTAGGGGATGGCAATTTTTAATCAGTTAACCGTTTACTCGGTCGGAACGATGGTAATCGGTTGCAAAATCCGTAATCGGTTAATCATAGAAAAAAATAAATTTGAATGTATCTGTAATTACACGTACGACTTACTTCATTTCAAAATGTGTTTTACTTATTGTGGAGAGAGAAAGAGAGAGAGAGAGAGAGAGAGAGAGAGAGAGAGAGAGAGAGAGAGAGAGAGAGAGAGAGAGAGAGAGAGAGAGAGAGATTCTAACATTTCCTTCTCTGTAATGAAAAAGCACATCAGTAAAAATATCCGATACTTACGGTCATCACATTTTGCTCCCTTATAGCCCGGATAACACGTACAATGGTTAGGTCTGCTGCAATAGCCATGTCCACAACCGAAACATACAGCTGAAATGATATTGACAAGCGAGACAGCTTAGGCATAATAGACATATGTATAGCTTGCATACTAAGTGTAAATATGCTTTGAAGTACGTCAAATTCGAAAATGTTTCGACAAGTTTCCTGGCAATCTTAGATTTTGACCTATACAAATTTGTATTTGGCTCCAAAATATTGTACACCATTCATATCATAATGATGATGATGATGATGATTGCAAAGTGGTCGTAGTGAGGATAGATCTGAATTGTATAGTGGCTTTGATTCGAACTGACAGTTGTTTACTACATGTAGCAACGTTAACGCTACAAAAGCATTATGACGCAACAATAGCGTTAACGTAATAAAGTTAAAATAAACAGTTCAGTTCAAATAAAGAATGTTCACAATCACAAAATTAAGAAGTCCATTGACGAATGCTAATCAATGACAGCTAATCCATGACAATGAAGATAAATAATAATTTCTGATAAATAGTGTCATAATAAAATTTGAACTATATACGTTGACATCTCTGAAATTCATTATAAATCCTGAAGAATAAATCTTATATACTGTAGACGTATCTAATTTCGTGTTGGAATAAATTTCGTTACTTTCGTGTCTAGATGAAGGCAATGAAATTAAATCCAACACGATTTTGTAAAGAAGCTCTTTATTTCAATGTTAGAAATCCGTGTCTCTGTTATTCGTAGTCCATGTATAGATACCTGGTAACATATTTCACCAATACTGTAGTGGATCCCATTGTCTTCCTTACGAGTAGATATACGCGCACTTTGTTGGTTAAAAGCGGTATAGTTCATAATTAGACACTAACTCGACGTGGGTACAAATGTACAAGTTGAATTGATACGATGTACTTACCAATGACTACTATCAAAACGTCACTGGTCGATTTAAGGATCTAATTAGACGAAGTCAGGAAATATCAAGTTACAGCTACCTGCTCATGCAGAAAGCACGTTTGAGAAAACCGTCCGTGCAAAATTCATGACACGCGTGATTTCATTTACACCCTGCAAGTACATGTATCGCTGTTCTTCAGGTGATGCATGTACGACTCCTAAGCCACATACAACACTATGGAATTGTTTTTCACAATAAATTTCAATTTACCGTTAACTGCACGGTCCCATGTTCTACTGTACACGGTCCCATGTTCTGCTGTACGGCTGAGTGTGTTAAATAATGTTCAATAGTTATTGTGTAGAAGGTTAAGGAAACATGTTCTATGAACATCCAGCAGGGCGTGAGCATGTTTCCTTAAGCCTGGTTCACCAGGTCTCTGCGAATGTTATCGACAAACGGAATACAAAATAATCTAAACATTTTAATGATGCAAGCGAACACAGATCACCGGATAATAATGTTTAGTGATATTGTAAGTACTGATTTAGTTGACACGCTTGATAATATAAAGGGCGAGTGTATCATAACGGTATATATAACCAATTAGAATTGCAGATAAGCAAATTTTTTTTATACTGGGTAACCATATTCATATTGCATATATGTAAACATATTCCTAAGTGATCTAATAGAACGGAAATTAGTCCACACGAAATCTGGTCCCTACAAAAACAAAAAAATTGAATACGTTTACAGTAATTCATAAAAAAGATCATGTTCAGCCAAGTTTCATACCAAACCTATGTTTAATGGGAGTCTGTGGCAGTGAATTCGCAAGAAGATCATGTGGTAAACATTTGTTTGCATGCGTGTACAGAGCAGATGCACCACAGAAATACATCAAGCTTTATGCACTGTTAAAGATGATCAGTCTAATCGGATTTCAGCTCTGTCCGAGTTACAAGTACATTCGACACGATGCAAATCCCAGAAACGGATTCACTTCAGTATACACTTTCGACATGCAAGTGGACGAAAACCTCTGGTCTAATTGTCGAATCCCTAGATGGTAAGTTTGAAACAGAACTTCCAGCTGTCATCGAATATAATCAGATACCAACTAACCGCCATGAAATTCCAACACCTAGTGCCATCCGACATTACAGAAATTTCATATTCGTGAATCTACCACCTCATGATGAGGATGCTGGCATACTACTTGTCATCGAAAGAACCTCCCAGAAGTTCACCACGTATTAGATCAAAGGACAGGACCGAGAGCCACGCCATTTGCTCAGAAGCTACTGTTAGGGTGAGTTATTATTGGTAACGTTTGTCTTGGGAAGACTCATCTACCACGTGTTTCCCCTAATGTGAACAAAACCCATTAGAAAACGAACGTCCCACGATATTTGATACGTGCAAACACAAACTCACCTAAGATGTGAAGAAAACTTACCTATGATATGACGGAGACGATATTGGTCATGATGTATTTGTCCGATCAGTGGATTGTGAGCGAGTCGAACACCGGGATAGACATTTCACCGAAGAAACAGTTAGGAAAGCCGGAGGGCAAACGCCTAATATCCATCTTGATATTTCACTATGTAACTTACAGGCATCTGAGGACAAAGCTTTTAAAGCAGAAAATGGCTGACCCACCCTGGACTATTCTTACCGTCACTCTAGGGTGTTGGAATAATACAATACACGTACGCCACCTAGACGAAGAAGCGCAAACTCGAAACGATAGGTTTTGCTTTCACCTTCCTGTACTGTCGAGCTATCCATATTGATCTGATCTAAGTAATAAGTATTTCTTCATTGATCACCTCCTTGAGAAGAGTTTGCACTATTCGTGGCAAAGTGAAAGAATTTAGATCTGATCGTGGAACTATGTTTGTAGGAACAACAGATGCCCTACAAATCAGAGCTATAAATGTGGATGATAACTATATAAAATGGCGAAGTAACAAAGTATGAAACGTAATCATAGTCCAAAAAAACACATACAAAATCGAGTGTAGGGCAACACGGACCTTCGACGAAAGCTATGTGAAAAACTCCCTCAAAGACAACCAAACGATTTGGAAGTTATTCCACTTTACTTTTCTCACATGAGTGGAGTCAGAGTCATAGGAGTGGCGAAGCGTGTCATGGATAATGTGCTGATCAGGGACAACTATCTCATGAAGTGAGATGACAGAAGCCGGTGTGATTATTAGTTCTAGACCTATATTTTAACCGATCTAGAATCGTCATTGATCCTTGTCTCCTTCAGTTCTGTTTTAAAACACACACACAAAACCAGTTCTGTGAGGTCGTTCCAAACAATTGAACACGAAAGACATGCGTTGTTTACAATGGAGATTCGTGCAACCTCTTGCTGACACATTTTGGAAACGATGGAAAAGCGAGTTCCTCTTAAATCTTCAACAGAGACAGAAGTGGAAGTTTGAATTTCAAAACTTGAAAGTTGGTGAGTGTTCTACTCTGAGATCAAGACGTTGCAAGAAATCAATAACCACACTCGAAATTATACATTGCTTACTCCCAAGAGAAGACAAGTTAGTAAGGAAAGTTGAAGTGGAAATCGTGAAAGACAGGAAAGGTCTAGTTTACGTTCGGTCCATGACCGAAGTTGTCACCTGAGTGAATTTTGTATGAACTATTGTGTTCATGACGCTTATCACAATTGCTTGAATATGATAACACATCACTTTTTGCAGCTTTCTTTTTGTTCAAAGATGCATTTGATATCATATCATATCAGGCGGGGCTTGTCGTGTTCCGTAAAACGAATCAAATTTCGAACGAGTTAATGCATACAAATTTGTTTTCGAAAATGTGATCATGTACTCACCATGTGGACTGTTGTTGTATTTTGCCTACCACAGCGTAAGTTTATTTATATGTTTTGTATATATTTTTACAAAGATGATTGTTAAATGCGCAGGCCATTTCCTTTAAGTCAAACTGGTACAACCTTTGAGGCCACCCGTTTAGGCCTTGCATTGGGGTTCTTGCACAAAGCTCAATTAATTGCAACTGTCAATATTAGTGAGTAGTTACAGCCGCTAATATATACATGTAGCTTCTTCGATATTTGTATTCCAATATACACTAATTCCTGAATTAAGGAAAGGTTTTACTGTGCCCTTGAAACATGCAAAAAGACGTGATAAACAATTCCCAAGAAACAGAGATACATTAATATAAAATGGCGAAGTAACAAAGAATGAAACGTAATCATAGTCCAAAAAACACATACAAAATCGAGTGTAGGGCAACACGGACCTTCGACGAAAGCGAAGGCAGGTTCAGGTGCCATGGAGGAGTAAGCATCCTCATTACCATCATAAAAAGCAATTGGGAGGGGACGCACATTTTGTATAAATTCATGTCATACTGTCACTGATAACAAGGACTGGGACTTTTATTTGAATGTATTTTAGAAATTCACAACTTGTTGTCTTAGAATTATCCCACAGAAACAATGAAATATAATGCCTCATTCCCCATACCTACTTTCGAAGACAATCATGAATAGATCGTGCGACTGATAATGATTTTCATTAGTAATATTTATACATACGTCTTCCACAAACTTCTCCTGTGTATTTTTCAGAACATTTGCACACATTTGGAGCAGCGCATCTTCCTCCATTTTTACAGTGACATATAGCTTTAAATAAAACATTGAATTATCGTATAATTTTATTTCTAAAATGGGACGTGAAAAACATTTCATTGGCCATGTAATATTTGTTAAGCAATCATCATAAACGTTGAAAAGTTTTACCAAACAAAATATTCATTATCAAGGCCACATATTCTAATATCATATCATATTACGATTTCAAAGTTATAGTACAAAATACCAATGAAGTGTATAATAATGTATAATTGTACGTTTTTGAAATGGATATTTCTATATATTTTGAGGTGATTAAAATACACATACCAGGTAGACAATTTTTCATCTTGTTTTGAAAACCGGCATTTGTTTTTAAAATTGTTAAAATGAATATTTTGTCACTTTGATCATTTTTAATATATTTTTAATGCTATTCATTGAAAATATACGTTTACTTGATATGCTGATTGTATGTCTGACATTTTTTTTAAGCTTGTAATATTATATTCTTTGGTTGATAACTAAATTAGTCTACGTTAAGTGGAAATCAATACAGTTTTTGTATTTACTTTGAACCATTAATATTGATAAGTCACATGATGGTGGATTATTGCAACCTTGACATTGATTTATTAATTCTATTTTGTGATCTCTATCACGTTGCTGTTGTTATTTTTCAATTAAACATTCCTAGATCATTTGATAAACTAAACATTTAGATGGATGAGTATCTGATCACCCCAACCTCCCAACTCCGCTTGCCTTAGAGAAAACTTTTAATTGTTAAAAAAAATCTGATTGAATGTAGATGACATATAATAGTTGCCATTCAACTTAATGAAAACAAAATAATGTTCTTTTAGTCTCGTGACCGTATAAGCAATGCAAACAATGACTTTTTTACTCCCTGAATCTGAAGTGTAGAAAAGGTGGTAATTAAACTATACAAATCAATGTCTTGTTTTTTTTTATTTTGTTTTAACATGTAACATTGCAGAGAAAAAATCATAACCCGTGTTACAAGCGGATTATGCATGTTTTTCCTGCAATGATTGCTGCTTTCATCACCCGATAAAATAGCAATGAAAGATATTTTATTGCTTATATAAAGTGTATATATATGGTCATGTATTAAACAAGATTTAAGTATACTGAAATATCATTATATTGTTGACGAATTCGTTCCTCTACACGAATCAGCCAATGAAACCTTTCACCTCGACGACGATCCATTATGCGGACAGGTGATCAGATGCTACAAAACTGGGTCTATCATAATCTAAGATTAATTGGTTACAGTTTAAAATAAAAGATATAAGGGTGAAAATAAAGTGTAAAAGACAGACCGTGATTAGAACAATATTTCCGATTTTTTTAAATATTTACGGGAACGTACGTGTTTGACAGCTATAGCCTGACCAACCAGAAGAACAACGACGTCGCAGTCGGTAGCGCTGGCGTTGGACATTTGCATGCTCGAAGCTAAAAATGAGAACAGTTTCGTTTATCAACGCAGATAACCCAACGACAAACTACATATCTAGGAGGTATGTACATGTATATCTTAAAAATATGAAGAAATACTTACCAAAATATAACGCGGGTGACACATTCGTAATTCCAATAATATTCTTGACTTATGTAGTTTTCAATATGACTGAAACTGAGAAAAATGGTAATAGTAGCTACATAACATGAAACATTTATGAAATGAAAATAAAATTAAATGAAAATAAAATTAAAAAGAAAACGGTTATAACCGTTTTCTTTTTCATTTGATTTTCATTTTTTTTAAAATAACTCCATACCATTCAATACTAGAAACATGCAGAAATACAAGGATAAAATCTATCAGAAGAAATCTCATCACTCTTCTATACGTTCTCTAAAAATCCAAAGTGATGGTTGATATGGAGTTCATTGTTCTGAAACATAATAGTGTCGTCATTATATAGTTTTATTGATAACTTATCTAGCGGGAAGTGTGGAAAATAGACACCAATCATATCGAGAGGGGCGTAATTCATTACATGTATACATGTAATACGTGTTCAGGTTAAACAAGAAATCTGTGAGCCAATGTTCATTAGTGATACTCCCGCTCAAAGCCTATTAAAACTGTCACCATAGATGTACATGTATATTTTCAGGTCCTTGTCAAACAGGAAGTATATGTTCGATGAATCTAAAAATGCATCCCACAATACATCATATACCTATATAAAGCTTCATGCAAAATATCAGCAGTCTGTGATACATACATGTAGTTGCTGGGAATTGTTTTACGACAAATGTTGTTTATGGTACTATATATGAAAAATTCTAAGTTCTCGGCAAACAGGAAGTATATGTCCGATGAATCTGAAAATGTATCCCACGATATAAAGCTTCATACAAAATATCAGTAGCCTGTGATAAATAGCTGCTGAGAATCATGGTACAAAAAATGTTTGATATTGGCACTATATATGAAAAAAATTAAGTTCTCAGCAAACAGGAAGTAGATGTCCGAGGAATCTGAAAATGCATCCCCCAATACATCATATATAAGTCTTCATGCAAAATATCAGTACGCTGTGATAAATAATTGCTGAGAAATATGTGACGAAAAATGTTGTATAGGAGCACTATATTTGAAAAAGTCCAAGTTCTCGGCAACAGGAAGTAGACGTATTATGTCTGATGAATCTGAAAATGCTTCCCACGATACATCATACCTATATTATAAAGCTTCATGCAAAATATCAGTACGCTGTGATAAATAATTGCTGAGAATTATGTTATGAAAAAATGTTGTATAGAAGCACTATATTTGAAAAATTCCAAGTTCTCGGCAACAGGAAGTAGACGTATTATGTCTGATGAATCTGAAAATGCTTCCCACGATACATCATACCTATATTATAAAGCTTCATGCAAAATATCAATAAGCTGTGATATATAGTTGCTGAGAAATATGTGACGAAAAATGTTGTATAGGAGCACTATATTTGAAAAAGTCCAAGTTCTCGGCAAACAGAGAGTAGATGTTCGATGAATCTGAAAATACATCACATGATAAATCATACCTATATGATAAGCTTCATGCAAAATAAGACCAGCCCGTGATACATGGTTGCAGAGAATTATGTGACGAAAAGGTGGGACGAAATGACGGACAGGGATAAAACAGTATACCCCCTCTTCTTCGGAGCTGGGGTATAAATATGGTTTTTTTTTTTTTACGCGGATCAATATTGCTGTAGCAACAAAATGAAATTTCATGTTCAGTCAAACGCATTGTGACGTCATAATCAGAACGTTATATAGCGGGACTTGAGGGCAACATTGCTTTATATTATTTTTATGTTTGTAATGCACTGCATCATTGGTTAGTTTGATATCACGTCGTCCAAAGTACTAGAAATGCGGATTGACCGGGTCTTTTTAATTATAAACATAAAAAGAACTCGAAATTGACCTGTACTTTCTAATTATAGATTAGGGAAATGTTGTAACGTGCAACAATAATTGCGATTAGCTGACGTTTGCCATTCCAACCAATCAAATTCTCTTTCCAGATAACGTCACCAACTTCTGTGACGTACGTCACAACAAAGGATGGTGAAATGTGAAGATTCTCTATTACTTCATCAGTATTAAGAACCCACGCTGAAATAAAAACAGCTTACTCTTTATTTTTAATCTCAGCATGTTAAAACAAGAAAGCAAAAATGCAAATAAAACAGCTTTATATATACTATATATATATATCATATATATATTAGATATATATATATATATATATATATATATATATATATATATATATATATAATCTCAACATGTTTAAATAGAATAAACAAAAATGCACATTTATGTTCCCTAATTTTGTCAAGCTTTATAACAAATATAGCCCTTTCAATTGGTCAATCCATAGATATATCGACTTCACAGAAAAGCATATCGACCTTGCACTTCGTGCTCGGTCGATATGCTTTACTGTGAAGTCAAATATCTATGAATCGACCTCATGAAAGTGCAATATTTGTGTGATACATTATATAGAATGTTGCTAAATCAAAATGAACCAATCAGATGCGCTGTTAACAAAGTGAAATTAAATCATTGCTAAATCAAACAGTTAAGGACGACAGACCCAATTCAAAATTTCACGCTTTTGCGCAGAAAACCGCGCATATGCCACCATCATAGGCATAAACAAAAAATCTACACACTTTTAAGTATTGGAAGTCAACGTTTACAGATATAGATTATAGTTATCATGAATAGCATTACCAATATTACTGACTAATACTGCATTATATTCGAGTGTAATAGAGTACGACATTGTCCGTTCACATACAAACGCGGAAGCAAAGGTAAAACTCTATTTTAAAATCTTTCGAACATTCAGTAAAACGATAAGAAAATACTATTAGATCCTTTATCATTTAAAAACAACCGTAGGACATTGATTTTGAGCATATATTAATAATTTTTTTGCCACTGTATCCAAGCTGAGTAATTCCCCGAGACAAACCCGAGTTTCTATGTCGTTTGACCATACGTTTACACACTATCACCATCGCAGTCACTGCATAGATGTCACAGTTTTATTATAACGAAGCAGAATAAATCTCCTCCCGACAACGATATGCAAATACATACTTTCGTTACCTTTATATTTTGAATATAGCTGTTTATAGTAGGGTACCTATAAGGTAGGCAATTGATGGAATCTGGCAGACCGACCGCGTCATAA
>CAJDSM010024043.1:0-21580 GCA_903981925.1 Ostrea lurida | reverse complement strand
TTTTTTCCGATGATTTATCCAAAGCTCGCAGAACTTTATATCTTTATCAACAAGGATAAATTTCTATGGTTGATAAAATGAAGACAAAGTTGCAACAACAAACTAATGTGAATATTAGTTAGAACATTCAGAAAAAAGAATTGATTTTTGTAAATTAAACTGTATCTAGTCTGTCATCTAATATGTTGATGTATATATTACACATCACAATATTGATATTATACATTCATCTCTACATAATACACCCCATGTTATAATTCCCAATATGCTGCATCCACATACATGTAGGTTGTGATTTCATGGAATTGTAACTTTTCCCACTTCTTTTTTGGGACATTTCTTTCTTATGAACTGTTACTTCTATATGCCCCTCTGGGCCCAAAATTGGAATAAACTTATCTTATCTTATACATATTGTTCTTGGATTGTCTCTCCTTCACTTTTAAACTACACAAAATGGAGACTTCATTAAAGTAAAGAGTTATGCAACACTAAAGGTCATTTGTCAAGGTCAGATTGGTCACTGTTGATTGTAGTCACATTCAGGGACTCACAGAGGCAGGGTTTCATAAACATGTCTTCTTTCAGGTTGGAAGAAGTCATTCATGAAGGCGTGAACCACAGTCAGTCCTACTGCATTCATCACTACATAGAACAGCTAGTGTAAGTATTGTCCATTGAAGACCCGTACTAAAGGGGATCCAATTTCATCTATTCAAAGTATTTCGTCTTTTTGGAACCATGAATAATCAGAAATTAGTATTGTGAATGAGACCATTTGAAACTTGGATTCAAGAAGTACCTGGGGTGATTTATTTGTTTATTTGTAGAGCACTTATTGGAAAGACTTACGAAAACTATAGAATAAACGACACGAGTATTTCTAAGGAACAGGAAGAGGTATGTTTAGAGACATGCCAGAGAAGAGATGGCCTGGGTGTCATTACGTATCCCCTCTCCCAGGGGGAGATACATTGTTTTGTACTTACTGGCCATCTGCCTGTCACAAAATCTTGTGAACGCTTCTCCACATGTATGGCATATCAGATAAACTTGAAACTTTGTGCAGTGCTTCATTGCCATTTGTAGATGTGCATATTGTTGGGACAGGAGAACCCAATCATTAAGGTTCCACGTCGACAGATGCAACACCCTATAGTTTTAACTTTGTCCACCTGTCTGTCTGTCGACAACACTTTTTGTAAACAAACCTATACATTGTACATAGCTGAAATTTTGCACACTTGTTTATCACCATATGCAGATGTGCATATTGAAATTTTGGTTTTATAGACCAATCCACACTTCACCACGAGTTACGTCCCTTTGCGGGGTCAGCCAAAGGTCAGTCGGGTAAAAGTCAACATTTCCTTCTGTATCCTACCAAACGTAAGACATTACAACTGTGTATTTTAGTGAATTATTTAAAAGATTTCATACAAGTTTTTGGGTTGCCCCACCTTGGGGCATTATTGTAGTTTACTTCAATGCTTTGATATAAAAATATCAAATCTCAAAGATACAGATAAGAAAGTTACAAAGGCCAACGTAGGGAAATGTGACTTTTTACTCGCAAGATAGCAGCCAAGGAACTTTCGCAAAGTGTGGATTGGTCTATAGGGATCAGTATATTGTGGGAAAACTTCATTTTCCCATAAAAATTCACAGATTTTGAAAATCAAAATTTTCCTTGGACTGTGTGAAATTCCTTTGTTCCATTAAGAGGATACTGATGATTTGTCTCTTCCAGGTGCGTTATCTTCTGTTCTACTGTGCCAGACAGACACTTTCCAATGCTTTAAAACTTCTCGGAATACCTCCAATGGATAAAGTCTGAAAGGAGCAGTCAAGTGTTGTCCAATCGGGAGAGCAGTCAAGTGTTGTCCAATCAGGAGAGAGCATTTCATGGATACTTTCAACTTCAGTAATGTGATCAAGCTGGTACTTAAAACTGTCTGAACACACCAGGACTATTACTGCAGGATCAGGCCCTGAATCACGACACAGGCCTAGACATCCGCCAAGATTTCAGTCATCAGCAAGTTGCTCATAACTCTGAAATTTTTACATTGATGTCACTCAGATGAAATAATGTTTGGCTACTGTATAATCCTAGTGCAGTAGACAGATTTTAACTTTTATTTTAAGATGTTATGTGACACCTAGGGACTGCAGTTATAGACTTTGAAACTATGACCAAAAGGTAATACATGTAATAATAATGATAAAAATCATTTTTCATGTTTTATTGTTTGTGAAAATTAAAGATAGTTTGGTTTAGAGTGATCACAACAGAGGCAGTCAGATGGTAAAGCAGCTGTATAGGGTTTAGGATGCTTGGTTTCAGATCCTGATCCGGTCTGCCGCACAAGATAGTGTTTAGGCGGGAGGAGAGAGGAATGTGATGGTCTGATGTATTTTGTTGCTGCCGATCGCTCAGTCAGGAGAGCTCGTAACTAGTTAGATATTCTAACCACTAAGCTAACTAGACCGATATATGAAGTATAGTAATATTACTACAATATAAAATCTAAGCTCTTTCAGAAGTCATGCAAGAACTCTAAATATTGAGATGAAAAATGTTTTTGATAAACTGGCAAAAATGTTGCATATGACCTTAATATGCAAGCATCCTTATGTTGTATAAATTCAGTTTGGTTGAAATCATGTCCCCAGTCCCTGATATGGGTTTTGAGATGATAAATACAGTCGAACCTCGTTATCTTGAATTTGATGAGACCAAGAAAAATTTGAGCTATCCATGGATTCGAGATATCGAGAGTAAAAATAATTAGAAAATAGATGGCTGGGACTTTCGAATTACTTTGACATAACCATGGCATTTGAGATATCAGTGTTCGAGTTACCGAAGTTTAATTGTAGTTTTGAATAAACTGTCAGAAATGTTGCGTATTACCTTAATATGCAGGCATCCTTATGAAGTATAAATTCAGTTTGGTTGAAAATATGTCCCCAGTATTTTTTGAAGGACCACAAGAATGGTTGTAGTTTGATTGATTTTAGAGGTGTATTCACTGATAATATGTGAAGATTTAATCTTTATTTCATAGCCCTGGAGCCTGGGTGGGTCCTCAGTTGAAATATAAAGTACATTTGTACATTTGTATGTTAAATAAATACATTTCGCATTGAATTATGATGACGTAGGCTATAGATTGCATGTATACTAGAGGTCTACTAAAATTGCTATGGGATCTTTCTGACAGCAATACAGTCATCACGGTTTGTGAAAATAATCATCGTGTTACATGTAGAGTATACATTATTAGTCCCGTAGCTGCTCTTGGTTTATTGTTGAGTTACAAATCATGTATCATTCCTTTTATACAGATATCGATTTCCAAAATACTATTGTCTGTATCTAAAAGTTTAACCCAGTATTTCAAAATTCTTTCTATTTTGACAACACTTAAAGGTAATCTTCCCAACTCTGATAATACAATAAACTTTAGGGTACTCTTTTTAGTAGGCATAATTCTTTCATAAAATGTTCTACATCTGGGAGTACAAAAATTCAGTTATTGCACAAATCAATGGAATTATATTTTAAATTCAATTGAACTTACTGAAGAGAACAATAATTGTTGTGCACATTTGATTTCTTGAAGTAATGCCCACTTCCATTCATGTGTTGAAGAGAACATTTATTCAATTAATTAATGATAAATTATCATCAATTCAGTTAATACACGCCATAATTCAGAATAGAAGATACCATTAATTATTATTTGAAATCTTTAATTGAATCGTTTGCGCGCATCAAATGAATTGATATCTTCTAAAATTATTGGACTTTGTTAATTTGGCGCTCCAAACTGACTAGCTACCCAATTCACACACGAGCCAATCTGTGTGTATAGCAACCCTTTCATGTTTTAGTACATTCTGTGGCAGTGTGCCTGTAATCTTTGTTTATGTTTTTGCAACTTGTCCCACTTGTTGAATATGATACAAAGTCGGGAATATTAAAATATAAATATATACAAAAGGATGATGAATAATTAGCTTATTGGTGTAGAAATCATTTTAGTCAATAAATAGAAGTGCAGCGATTGATAAATTGTGACAGGTTTGTAACTGAGTATATTGACTTTAATGTTAATACTCTGAAATCTCCTCTACGCTTGCAGGGTTGTCTAGTTGTATCCAAACACAATCTGATTCAATTTGAAACAAATCTCCCATTACTTAAATGGTCATACTATGCAGGTGAGACTTCATCCCAAAATTTGCAGGAGAGAGAATGGGCATATCTATTTCGTCCAAACAACGGCCGAAAAATTTAGACGAAATTTACAACGAGAAGGATGACTCTCCACGTTTGGACCGGAAACTGTATCGCTCTAGTTCCCGGTATCTGAAGTCCTCTAATTCGGACAGTGGTTATCCCACCACGCCCCAGACCCCGGACAACTCGCAAAGGGTCGACAGTGTGGATGTTTTGTCAATAGATGATTTGTGGATTCCAACGGCCCAGGCTAAGACTGAGAGCCAAAATAATTTCTTTCCCGATCTCGGTTCTTCGGTAGATAATGATCAATTGTCCTTAAAAAGTGGTATCATCTCGAGTGAATTTAAAGACAACGATTCTCTAACGACGCTGGATATCCCAGGAGCTGTAACAAGCAATGATTTTCTGCGACCCAGAGATCGGCGTAGGCGATTTCAGACACTGGGTTCATCATGGACGCAAAGCGTCGACGATGCTGCAAAGGAAAAAATAAAATTACACAACGAATCATGTTCTGTGAGTGAGCAAAGGCGCCAACGACGAGTCACAAAGAAATCCGTTTTCGAAGACGACGCATCATCGGCTGCCGAGAGCGACGTGGATGACGTCAGAAAGCGCAGCACGTCAAACCCGAGAAACAGACCAGGCGCTGCAAGACCTAGGCGCTGTAGAATTGGTCCCAGCAGTAACGCTGCAGAATACAGTGGAGAAAATAAAATGGATTTATATGATTATATTATCTCTCGGCTAGATGCAGACTCAATGTTGGCGAAACCTTCGATACGCAGTGATGAAAATAATCAGACCAAGAGGAAATTTGAACTCAAAGTGAGCGTCAACCCGGAATCAAGCGTCTGTGAGATCATATTACCGGGGTCTTTTCTCGGTGACATCGTGGGCGATAAGCAAGATGACTTACAAAGACGTGAACCGCCGCCAATTGCTGTGAAAGAATGAATTACGCCGTTGCTTTGTATTACTTTGCCTACAATATGAGCGAGTGTAATGTAAGAGATACCACCATATATATATGCATATTGTCTCAGGCACTGGTGTATGAGGATTTTATTAAGTCAGCAATTAATTTTATATCCTTTATGTACAAAATGTTATATAGAAAAAACCAATATAATATGTTGTAATAGTACATGTAATAATGCATACTAATCTAAGCAGTTAAAAAATTGATTAGGGAACTTGTTTGACCTAAGTAATGTGTCATTCTCTAGATTTTGTAATCCGGACGAAATATTTACCATGGGATACGATTCTTTCCCTGGATTCTTTCTTATTTTGGCGCTGTAATTATTCTTCCTTATTTTCAGTATAATTTGACTAAGTGCTTGTCGGTTTGAAAGCTGCCGTACGTAGCTCAGTCTCCAATTCCCCTATACAGCCAGCGTATTTTATTGCAAGGTTACGAACACAGTCATCGAATTCAATAGAAAAAGAATGAAAAGTTCTTTTATTCGTCATGTTTTTCATTAAAGTATTCGCTAATTCTATAGAAAATAACGAATAGAATGATCATGTTCGTGCAGAAATAGAAATAAAGCCATGCATGCATGGTCCTGAGTACTCCTGACTCAATTATTGGACACAAAGATAGAAGCCTGAAAGTTGAAATAAAATATCATAATGTTGATAGGGTTTGTTTACAGCGTAATGCTAAGTTGCAGGTTGTTGGAGTTGCCAATGAAACAGATCATCATGTCTATTTTTAAAAGTTTTAATTAGGGTTAACTGAACATTCGAGAACCACCCACTCGCAATACACCTCCAGAATAATAAGCGGATTTAAAATGCGGTTATGTATGATAACGCGCATCGTAATGGCATAATTTGACATTTCAATGTAGGAGTATTAAAACCACAGGGTACGAATAATTTTGGTGATATTGCCAACCCCCTCCTCCTTCCACTCCCCCCATTCATAAACTTGAAGCAATGTGAGCAAAGCTCAGTAAGTGCCCCACCCCCCACCCCCTTTAAATTATTAAGATCCAAAACTAAAACAGGAGGTGCAAAATGGTAAGTAACAAAGAATTCCTGAAAGTTTCAGTGTTTTATGAGGAGTAGCTGATATGCCAGATGGGAGGTAGGCCCCCCCCCCCCCCCCCCCCCCCCCCCCCCCCCCCCCCCCCCCCCCCCCCCCCCCCCCCCCCCCCAAATGGTATATAATTGGCAAAGTCCTTGTTTTGATAAGGGGAAACCCCAAAAATCATTCAGATCGAACTATAAAATAGGAGGTGCAATGGCATTATGTAATGAAGAATCCCTGAAAGTTTCAATGGATTCTGATCAGTGGTTCATGAAGAGTAGCGAATGGTAGTGGGGCACTCCCCTCAGATGGTACACTAGCAAAGTCCATGTTTTGCTCTGGGAAACCCAAAATCAATGAGATCAAAATTTGAAATAGAGAGTGCACAATGGCATCATGTTACAATAAAGAGTTCCTGAAAGTTTCATAGAATTCTGTTGAGTGGTTTTAGAGGGGTGGGGGGTGGGGACGGACGACCCCCCCCCCTCCCCCCTCCAGCGCTTTGCTAGTGGGGAACAATACTATAGTAAATAGGCCGTGTCTTCATACCACTTTTGGAAAGGAGTGGAGGACAGTGGGATTCAACCCCCCCCCCTCCACTGAGAGGACCTCTCTATGTCCCGCCTGACACCCCCCTTTATCTCTCTCTCTCTCTCTCTCTCTCTCTCTCTCTCATCTCTCTCTCTCTCTCTCTCCTCTCTCTCTCTCTTCCTCTCTCTTCTCTCTCTCTCTCCCATTAATGCGTATACATACACATGTACTTAAAATCCACACAAACAAGTTATTGGTAATTACGTACATGTGTTGTGTTATAGATTAAATTACAATAACAAAAATCTTATGAATGAACAGAACAAATAGTAGATTTATTTTGCAATACTTTTTCATTGTAAAAGGCAACAAGTGATACGCGCTAGAATGTCGAGTACCTGACAGTGCGCACGAACCAATGGGAGAGATTTAAATATTTTTTCTTTCCTGTTTATATATTTGTTTGTGTTATTTGCGAAGCTGATTTATTGCTGAGGACATTTAAATCTTCTACGGAACTTTCCCCCCTCATTTGCCAAACTTCTCGTCCAAGTGATATTGAGTTGTCATGCTTCCAACTGCAGCGCGAACATAGAAATTAATTAGTTTGATTTGATTCGATTCTCACCGTGGCAGTTTAGGGAATTGTTGGTACGCGATGGAGACAAACGGTGTAGAAAATGTGAATCCTAAAAAAACGAACGGTTTTCACAAAGGGCCTTTGGAATTGTATTTGGTGAGGATCTCGCCTGCTTGCCGAGCAGTCTGGCTCTACATCATCCAGGTAATATTACGTCATTGATGGTAATTTGATGTCACTTCAACGATAACAACAAAATAAGAATTAGAAAACAAAAAAATAAAACAAATAAAAATATTTTTTTCAAAAACTGGTCTGCCATTTCAGAAAGAATATGCATATACATGTAAATGTTTATCGCGATGGATTTTTCGTAAAAGTCATTGAAAATCATATTATCAAAGACATTAAAATGAATACATACCCGAAGTTGCATGGCTTACATAAACTCTTCCACAATAGTTTAGAATACGAACTTCTGTTCAGATGTTCTGTAAGTGTTCTTGAATGTCCAATCTCTCTCTCTCTCTCTCTTCTCTCTCTCTCTCTCTCTCTCTTCTCTCTCTCTCTCTCTCTCTCTCTCTCTCTAATTGTTTCTACCTTCCATATATATTACTTAGCGTACATATTGTTCTTTTATTACCCTGAAACTCTCTCTCTCTCTCTCTCTCTCTCTCTCTCTCTCTCTCTCTCTCTCTCCTCTCTCTCTTCTCTCCTAATTCCTAATTGTTCTACCTTCCATATATTACTTAGCGTACATATTGTTCTTTTATTACCCTGATCCACAGTCTTTATTTTTGTTTATTTGTATGTACATGTATATATCATTATTTTGGATAGTTGGAATAGACTGGTAGACTCTGGCAACTGACTGACTGTGGAGGTTAACATTTTGAGAATTTTGCTCCATGCTTGAAAAGCCATAACCTGCTCTGAAACCAAACTCGTCCTCCTATTAGTATGGTTTGGAGACCGAGTGCGAGTTTGAGTACGGAGTGGATATATCCTCTAGGTCTCCTAATTAAACCAACGTGCGTACATGTACTTTTAAATATAAAACTGTAATTAGAAAAATCTATACATGGTGATTGTGATTCAATTAAAAAGCTTTGTACATGCATGTTAAGATAATTACTGGTATACGATATACCCATCAAACGCTTAAATTACACCATTTCGTCAATTTATCGTGCTTTATTTTAGTATCGCAAAAAATCACTCCGAGTCGAAAACTTGGAACTTGCTGTCTAATATTACATCTGACCGTGATCATTAGTAGTCATCGACAATGTGACTTTCTTTCCCTTTAATCAAAATCGTTGTTTGTGTCTGTTATGTCCATACTGACCATAGGAATTAATGCGTAATTAATACACAAACAACATTCTGTTCTGACCAAAACAGATTTGAATTCATTTTTTGACAATTCTTTAGAAAGCCACTTGATGAAGCTTGTGGCCGAAATAACGTCAGACAATCGATCCTATATTTGACGAAATGAAAGATTCGCAACAAAAATATTGACTGGCTGTTTAAATGGCTTTGGATAATGTGTACCGTGTATTAAAAACTGTCTATAAATTTAGATGTGGTTTAAACAGAAAAAAGAAAATCAAACACAAGTTTGTTGTCGCAGCGTTAACGGTCTGTGGTTACATCCCACCATGGGGAAATTCCACGAAACAGGAAGCGACACAAAATTTGAAATACCGTTAGAAATAAAAGTCATTATGCCAGTTACAATTGTCTTACATTGTTTAATTAATCTCCATAATACTCAACTTGGTAATTTTAGAGCTTTAGACCTATATAATTGTTGCATTTGACTTTAAATCTACTCTGTGGGTCCTATACACACTTTTAGGGAGCGGGTATTATTGGAATTTCGTAATGCACTTTTAAGCCACTATTTAACATTAACTATAAGCGTTGGTTTTTTTTTAATTAGTTAAAAAGACGCGTTTACATTCGCAGAAATGGGTGGCATTGATGCAGCTGCAATGGTAGCATATGATTTCAAGCTTTTTTTCAATTGAGGATCATGGGCACTTGAAGTTATAACGATGTGTATATATAAATGTTTAAGGCCCCGTTGTGAGGATGACAAATTTACAGGTGCATGTATCTATACAGATAATGGACTCATTAATGTTGGTTGTTCCATCTCGTTGCCGTATCAATGTCTGAAGTCGAAAACCGAAGTATGTATCTCTCAAGAAAGTTTGGGATGAAACAAACCGTGAACCAGTGCTGAAAGTTTACTGCATGGTTCACAATTAAAATTAATTTGTGTAGAACAAAATTAAATCATTTGATATATTTCGACCAGACTATTGAGAGTTTATCAAATGATTATTCTTAATCCCCGTTGATCATTAAAATACGCGTGGGCTGTGGAAAATTTGGTGCTTCTCTGTAATATAGATATAGTGGAAAATTATTAAAGAGGTTTTTTTTTTAAATGATGATTTTATAATAATTTTTTAAAGTAAACTTTTTGTAAGGTATTATCAAATTCATAATACATCCATTGAATTTCTGTGAGTGTGAGCATTACACGAGGTGGGATATATTACACCCCCCTGTAAATGTATTGAAAGCACCAAATTCACTTTATGCATTGACACTTCATCAAAAATTCTGTGTGCAAATAAAAGGCAATTGTTATTTTGCTCTCGCTAACTTTAAGCAAAATGCCAACCACATTATGCATGGGCGTTTGTGCAATTAATGGATGCATTTAATGATATCGAGGCACCGTGAATAAAAATGCATTGAGAGCTTGATAAAGGAAACTTAATCCAAGAGGAGTTAACAGTACATTAACACTGTGGACTTTTGAGAGATTTTCTTTTGAGAGAAACATTATCAAACTTTCACAGAGACCGTGTGCTATGACCGTTTCTTAAACACAAATCAAAATCTTTTTCAAATGGCGACAAACACCAAGAATATAAAAAAAAAATCATCGGGTAACCCATATATTCCGTCAGAAAGTACTAGTGTACCAGCACATTGATTTGATGGTGAAGTTTGAAATTGATTTTAAAAGTCAGAATACTACATAAAAAGATATCTCTCTCTGCAAGGTCGTCAACCTTTTTGTAAGGTGTTATTTGACATTTGAGAAGAAAATTGACCCTTTTTGGATAATTACGTTTTGCCGTAAACCATTCAGTCGATTTGTAAAAGTTACCTCTATTTTTATACCAGTATCTTTTTAAATCTCGTCTTAATGAGATAATGATCCACTTCATTTGAATGACGGATTTTATAAACTAGTGCATAAAATGTTTAACTCTTATCATAAAGTATCATAAAGGAAATTGCCTTTGAGGTGCCCGGACGTGCAGTCTTTCCTACATATAAAACATACTTTCTTCTTGCTTCTTGCCTCTAATTGTTTCTTTAGGTTTTGCGTTGTTTTCTGTCCTATTTGAGAACTTTTCCTCGCACAAATCATGTAAAGATGTCACCAGGTGTAAGTAAACTGCAATCAATTTTTATCAATATGTATGCATGGCGATCAAGTCAATTTAGCAGTGAAAGTTCTTTATCGTGTCAACATCGAATGGGACCTCATAATTATGTGAAAGACACGTGACCTTCATCTCTAATGAAGGAAAAGCCACTAACTATGGTAAACGTCTTGGTTTTTTAAGTTTATATTATAGAGAGGTAGCAGCAGAAGTGTAGCTTTGCTTTTCTAGGAATTTCCTATATCACCAAGTTACAGTTGGATAATATTGCTAGATAACGAATTTTGTATATGATAAATCATAGTTCTCATATTCTAATGAAGAATAAGAAATCTAAACTGAAGAATATTATATGCCCTTATATAATTGGAAAGTTTTGTCCTTTTCAATTCAATATTTTTATTTCATGCAATACATAGTAAAACATTGAAAAGTATTACAAAATAAATGCAAACATGCGTGAAAAAGTTACCAAAATAAAAAAAAAAAAGCCATCCAAGCATTGTTCAAAATCATTATGTAAGAGGTATGAAACACATCAGACAACATTTGATCTAATGACGGCAAAAATTTGCAAAATTTATCATAACAACCATGAAATTTGCTAAGGGGTTGTTGAAACCCCTGTGTTTGTCAGTAGCTTGTTTCGATTTAAAAAATTGATTATACGCAGAACACGCTTTCGCAGTCGAGAGACGTACGCAAAATGTGCAGGAGATAATGGAATGTTGTTGCATGATTGGTAACATTGATTTAATTCTTTTAAAACATTTACTTTGGAGGGTTTATGATTTTATTATAAATCCTAGGATTATATATTGCAATGTGCATCTTGCAGCTCCTCCTAATTTGACATTTGGTAATATATTCCTCCTCTTTTCTCCATACAAATTAATGCGCTACTTTTTGTCTAAAAATAATCGAACGGGATTGCAACTCCAGTTCCAATGTCCGAACTTCTTGTCGTGGCTCGTACCTCGCACACCGTTTGCATGGAGCGTAGCGGAGTTAGCCGAGGATTGCCGATTATTAAAGAGTATGTTATCTTGATCGCTACCACTAATATCAAAATCTTATATTATGGATATGAAAAATCCCCTATGACTGATAATAAGGGGTGGGGGTGGGGGGGGTGGTGTATATGTCTCTAGCGTAGAATTTCTTACCGGGGAAAGTGTGCTTTAGAGTACGATCTCTTTCTCCCCCAGGAAGAATTTTTGGGGATTAATCCTCGTAAAAGATGATAGTCATGACTTACATGTACAAATGCAGTCAGTATTAACTAAGAAGTAGTCCAATGTCATTCTTTGTAAACTGAGAAGTTTGTGAACCTTTGATATCATTAATGACCCTCAAGAACTTGGTAGTGGGTATTGATAATGTAACCAAAATTAGGCGTTGGATCCGCTTTAATATCTATATATATAGCGAGCTGCGCGATCGGATCAAAGGATTTTATATTGATTAGATTTTATAACATTTAAACAAGACAGACAATGCCTAATTATAGCCTCTAGCTCCATACAAAGGTCAAGTATTAACTTTCGAGGTTTGATAGCTACAAATACATAATATATAGTTTATATCGAAAAACAGAGAAATTTTAATGATAGAAATAATTTTGATTAGACTGAGGTTATGTTTTTGGACAGTTTTCTAATCAAGGCATCATTGATCATGTAGTCAAGGGGAGGGGGGGGGGGAGGAGGAGGGGGATTGCAGATCAACCTGCGAAACATTACTGTTGAATGCTCGTGAGAACGTATACAACGTAAGGGGCCAGCTGCTCACTAAACAGTCTGACCACAAGTACTAAAACAGTCTGCCAAAGTACTAAACAGTCTGACACAAGTCCCTATCGTATATTACAGTCTTGCATAATATTGTATAGATGAAATATGTAATTTGTAAAATGTATGCATGCTTTATCAATCATGTACTCAAAACATTTTGCGGTGCATTGCATGCAACAAATAGTTTAAAATACACAGGATTAAAACAACATAAGAATGTTGTGCGTCTTTCAATACTTCTTCTCATCCAATTTTTTGCCAAAAAATCTGGCCCGTCATCAAGATTCCCGTAAAAGGCAGACGCTCGCCCTCGTGTCCGCGACATTATAACCTATCTTTTCAAAGGAAAATTCTAAAGATCAAATATTTGCATTATTACAACGTCGAATTTTGAACACTATTGTATGCATTCATTTTTATGAATTTTGGCCAATTTTGCTGTTTATATTGCAAAACTCTGCGTGGGGTTTACTTTGAATTTGGTTCTCTGACAAGTACAAATCCTTTAAAACTCAAGTAAAAAAATAGCACCTAGGTGAAAAAGGTGAAATCCAAAGTTAAACATCCATTTAACTTCCTCAAATTTTTACGACTTTTAAAGCATTCAGCATCGATTAACTGCGCCAACGATTCTGGAATACAAACCATCTAATGCCAATTAAAGTTTTTCATTATCCCGGATGTCTCAACATAAAGAATTACTTTGCAAACACCAAAAGTATGCGTTGTTCGGGTAATGAACGCAGAAAGAGCTAGACTCGGTGAAATTAGTCTGATCCAAATAACGCAATCCGAGATGTGTATAGACTAAATGCATTTTCAAAACGAAACTTCGAAATAATAAATTCAAAATGGACAAAGGCACAAAAATCCATACCATTTAAGGAAAAAAAGGCATCCTCCAAAAATCAGCAATTTGGACGTCGTGTATAAGATATTGTGTAAGATGAGAAGGTGGTGGGTATGATAATCAACTATATATATATCTTCTAAACGCTCGGGTCTAAACGTCATAAAATAGTCCAAGAGCAGGATGTGAGAGAGAGCACGGGGTAAAAGAGTCCGAGAGCACGGGTCGAGAGGGTCCGAGAGTACAGGATGAGAGTGTCCGAGAACACGGGATACGGAGTGAGAGTGTCCGAGAACACGGGATACGGGGTGAGAGTGTCCGAGAACACAGGATACGGGGTGAGAGTGTCCGAGAACACGTGATACGGAGCGAGAGTGTCCGAGAACACGGGATACGGGGGGAGAGTGTCCGAGAACACGGGATACGGAGTGAGAGTGTCCGAGAACACGGGATGAGAGGGTCCGAGAGTACGGGTGAGAGTCTGAGAGCACGGGGCGAGAGGGTCCGATAGCCTGGTCTCCTGGCTCCCTGACTAAAGGCAGTAGACGCAGAACTTAGAGGATGGGACAGGGAACCAGGCTAAGGGTTCGAGAGTACGGACGAGAGTCTGAGAGCACTGGGTGATAGAGGTTAAGAGTACTCTCTTTAGAGAACCTACATGTAGGCTATGGCTGTCCACTTCTCTAAAGAGAATAGGGTTAAGAGTAATTCCTCGTCTACCCCATACACTGATTACATTGTAACTTGATTACATTTTTTATATGTATGGCCTTATAGTTTGTCAGATCTTTGACTACTCTACGTGACTTTGACCAGTACATGATAAAGCAATAAACGTACTTCAGAAAAGGACAAATAGTCCATAAAAATAGTGAGATTTAGAATTTCTGGCAAAAGATAGCAAACACAACTCAGATACACTATACATGTAAATATTTATTTTCCAAGAGCACTGTTTGAGTACAAGTTCACAAAAGCTTGTCAAAGATTTTTGTTCCGTTTCAGAAGTGCTTTTTCATCTAATATTTATGACCCATTGGTAACTAAAGTGGTAATAAATCTAAGATTTTACAAGAGGTCACCTGTCAAAAGACTTTTGAACTTCCGTGATTTTCAAGTATCATTGTGATTAAGACCTCTTTAGTCTTGGAGGACATATAAGATCTTCGGAAGAATTTCATTTTATCAGAAAATCTTGACAAACTGCGCGCTTTCACGCTCTCCATAGAAGGTTCGCTCCTACTAAGAGTGCACGCTGGTGTTTGCTTTGAAGAGATAATCGTTATTGGAGTACATCTTGCACTTTTGAATTTTTTTCCTCGCACTCTGACCGTCCTCGGTCATTCTTGAACTCGATGACTTATGCATAGGATACTCGCTTCTACAACCTTGAGATCTGATAGTGCAAACTCTTTAAATCCGGGGGGGGGGGGGGGTTCTTTGGGGGTATTTTGTTTTTATGTTCTGTTCGAGATTGTTTCATTCATGTAAATTTGTCACTCAGCGTTAAGTGCATTGCCTTACGTTTTGACCTGTGGGCGATGCATGGCAATATGGACTATAGCGGCGAAGGTCCTACAGTCTATACCAGAGTCATATTCGAAAGACCAGAAACTTTAATTCGGCCACTTAAACTGCTGTCAGAAATTAATTTTGGAGAGGATCATTAAGTTGCAAGAATTTGTATCCAATCCGTTTGTATACATTGCACAAGATATAAAATATGTTCAAATCAATAAACCGTTTCCAAGTGGCTTCAGAACCGAGAATCAAACCCGGGGCCCCTGGTTGTGAAGCAAGTGCGATTCAGACGTCTCGAACTATATATGGCATAAGTTTGTGTATTCTAATCAAACACGATAGTCATTGTTGTATCTAGTGATGAAACTTTCAATTACATGTATATGCAAATTTATAAAACTAAATTATTTCAATTGAACAGCATGAAATACCTCACCTCCTAATTGACGTCGATTTCTCCAAAGGACCCAAACATCTTCCCGCCGTGTTTAGAAACCAGCCTCATCAGGAAGTCCCGCTTCTAGTTGACGGTGACGTCGTGGTCTATGAGGGGTTAGTATTTCTTTCTTTTTAGCATGTAAAAGATGCTTTAAGATACCCAGAGTTTATTTATTGAAGTCAAATACACCAGCTAGCCTATGGTGACCTCACAAATGCTTTCTTTCTATGTTCTGGGAGGATTATTAACTGTGACGTATTTGATTTTTAGACAAGCAATTTTGCGGTACTTGGGACTGAAATACACAAACTCGGCAGGTTTTGGATTGTCCATCCAGGACCAGATGTTAAGCGAGTCGGTGATTTCTTGGTCCTTTGGTGAACTTTTAAGGTAAAACTTTTCATTTCCTAAACATGCACGATTTTGTGAATATCCAACACTTCACTGCTTCTATCCTTATGCTAAGAAATGGATACATACCCCCCACCCCCGAGGAGATTTTAATTTCATCATGTTACTGAATTGAATGATAGATAGATGTGAAAAGTTCATCTTTAGAACAATTATGGATGTATGGGAAATTCAAGATAGATTAACCTTTTAGAAGTGATATAGACTTTAAAAAAAAGTTTCACAAATTCTAAAACTCATTATTTTGAATATCCGTTAACATGTACATGTTTTTCTCTCTTTACAGATCAGTAGGGTATATGTATGTGTTCCCCCAGTTCCTGGAGAGCTACTCTTTCTCTCCCGAGAGCGCCAACGAAGTGGTCTTAGAAAAAGGCCTACGTCAGGTCACAACGCATTTGGAGATCTTGGAGAACAATTACTTGCAGAAGGCTAAATACCTCACGGGTATGAAGATGACCGTTGCAGACAGTTGTGTAGCTTCCGTGCTGGTGCTTCTGGAATGGACGGGATTCAGTTTTAAAATGTGGCCCAAAGTCGAGGCGTGGATTAAAAAAGTTAAACAACAGTTGTTCTGGGACGAGGTTCACACAACGCATAACGACTTTGTGCGTGAACTTGAACGGGCCAATTTGGTACAGCGCTGAGAAAGAGGGCCTCGTTTATCTTTATTTGCAGTCTTCTCTTTGATGAGGTTTCTAGTGGGATGTTGCAATACACATACATATTTATTTTTTCAAGACCATGCAATATATTCTATTACCGACACTGGTATCTTAGAGAACACGGGAAACAGTCACGTATAATTTGGAATACAGATCCGTCCTATCAGTAGGTGGCATGCCAATAGATGATGAGCATTACTTCTCAATTTGCCCCGAAAGTCTCACTCTGTGCATTTTTGCAACTGAATCCAAAATAATAATCATAGATCTCTAAGATACATATATATGTATGCACGCTGTACATGCAAGACCACCATTTACTTTATTATTAGTATTTTACAATATCCTATACTTAAGCTTATTGATGCATTTTACTTTATTTACCATACATTATTGATGCCTTTTATTATGCATGAAATTGAATGGCAATGTATTAAACTTTATGAACTATTTGTGTACTTCACTGTATACAAGTTGCCGTAGTTGTACATAATATATATAACACTATCTCGTGGGTATTTTTAAACATAACGGACAGTGATTATAAAATACAACATTGATAGTACCAACATCGATAAATGATATAAGAAATGAATCTTATATTTTTCCGGGTGATGCAGGTATCACCGAATTTTAGACGGTAAAACTCATCAATGCGCTCTTCGCGCATTGATGAAAAGTTTTACCGTCTAAAATCTCGGTGATAACCTGCATATCACCGAAAAAATATAAGATTTATTTCTTATCATTTAATTTTAAATTACAAAACAAAAAAACAATGTCCATAAGACTTTACTTGTTGTTCAGGTACGTGATCGAAAAATCACCTCAATTCTAAAAGGTGTTTTAACCAATGAGAATCGCGCTAGGTGATCACGTGAAATAGAATTAAATTATATGAAAAAGAACAGAAAAACAATAACCAGAATAATTTAAATCTGAGAACGTGATTTCCAAAGTTGATTTTTTTTTTAAATTTAGATAGAACGGTCAAATGGTTTTGCTTGGAATGTGTGACTCTGCAATGCTATTTTTGTATTATTGAGTAAAGTTATGGACTGACCCACATTGCAAGCAACTAATCTTCATTCCATCGCTGCTGTTGTTCTTTCCTATTTGTTACAAAATAATCATACATTCTTTCCAAGGATTGCCTGAAATGAGGACATTTAACTGAATAAGTCAAATTACAGTTGGAAATGAACTGGAATCGTCTTATAACTTATTCACAGACACATGAATGACGAGTAACCAAATTCCTCGAGTATCAGCAATTTAAAATTAGAGCACAACAAACCCCAATTCAAATATTCTATTTAACAAATAGTGTTACCTGGCAGGGGTTCAAAATACATCTGTTGTGTATTGGTTACTGTCCATTTCAACATATACGTATTTATAACTTCATCTGAACTGACTAGCAACTTGATACATAAATACCTCGAATTTAATTAAAGAACATGTTAGTATTTTTCTATGTTAAGCCATTTTGCAAACAGTGTGTATTAGTTAAGTAAATACAAAACAGAAAGTTTGATTATAGAGACGTACGGCATTGAAAGAATGTTACCACCTTGAATAAAAAGCCAGTAAACAGTCGATGGCAAAGCTTCATTTAATGCCGGACCAACAATCACTTGGAACAATGCAACTGGACCACTTGTTCGTGGTCATGGGAGATTTGGATGAATCCTTCGTTGTACTCTAGACCTTGAATGCTATGGAGAAGTACGGGTTTGTTGTCCATTAAAATTACTGAGAGGATATTATGATTTACTTCCTGTTCCTTGGGGAGAAGAAGAAGAAGGAGAGAGAGAGGAGAGAGATGAAGAGAGAAGACAGAGAGAGAGGCCAGATAGAGAGAGAGAGAGAGGAGAAGAGAAGAAGAGCAGAGTAGAGAGACGGTTTTCCCTCTCCATTAGCAAGTATGAATTGTATATTCGTATCTTTTACTACTGGGTTACATTTTATTAATGCGCCTGTCTAAAGCATAATATTTCCTCTGCATTTCAAAAATACCACAAAATAAAGTAGATTCACCAGGAGCTTCACAAAACACGTTTGTCCACCTTGACAGCAACTCAATACCGTCCGCTACACTTCCCCCCACTTAGGGAAGCTTCGTCCCGAATCTCTCTGAATGTTTGGTACCTATTCGGGAACAGACGTCACTCACCATCGTTCCCGGACGAAACCACTTCCATACATGGACACAAAGTCCAAGAGCTTCGAAGACTCTACCTGAAGCAGCTAGGCCCATCAAACACCAGAATTCCATGATGCCACCCGTATGTATCGTTTAGCTGTCACCCAGACAAGTGCTGACCATGCTCGCCGTTGAAAATTTGTGTCATCAAAAGAGAGACTATTGCATCACCAGAAAAGCTAGCTCACCAGCGAGGCAGTATAAGTTCCCTATATACTGTCCACTGCAGCATCTTGAAATTTTCACCTTTCAGAAAAAAAAAACAAAGTATATATTATTAAAAAAAATCTACAATAGCGATCTCAGATTATCATTATACCGTATAAATGCGATCATACATGCGTAAAACATGATATATTGCACCATCAAGTGTCCTCAAATAAAATTGGTACCATAATGTACCGAAACTGAGGTATTATAAGCGCTTTCATAACTATTTATGTGAATTTTATTACGGCCAATATATAAGTTTTAAACCATAAAATTACACAAGAGGGGTACTCCAGGGTTTTAAACGAAGTTTGAGTGACATTTATACCAATTTTATTGGCGTTTGTGGGATTTTCTTTTTCAATTGAGATCTCAAGAAAAAAAATGTTGATTGGCTTGCTGTAGGACACTGTTTGATAAAGAAGATGGCATACATAGGCATTAGTCCTGTCATTTAAACTGAGCATGACTCGACGGTATTCCAAGTCTTCGGAACAGTTTCCAGGCATACATATTTCAGCCTGTTATTAGGATAGTATCGCTCACTTTGGTGATTTATATTTTCTCTCACCCTAAATCATCATATTCCCTTTGAATTTATTATTTTTTTTTAAAAAGATATGTGAATAATATTTTACAACTCAGAAATGATTGTATGTTCTTCCAAAAGTTACAATAGGAACGAACTTATGATAAATTACACGTTTTGTCTAGGAAGCCAAACATTAATGGGACATAATTAGATTTTTTGACAAAATGAGCGACACTATCCCTTTAATTGCTCTTCACAGAGTATGGGCGTCAATTAAATCTTATAGCTAAACCGTTTGGTATACCTCAGAATAAGTATAAACGAGAATCAGTGGGCTTGTGTGGAGGCTGTACTCTATCTGGCTATCAGTGGGGCTAGGTGTGGAGACCTGTACTCTATCTGGCTATCAGTGGGCTTAGTGTGGAGACTGTACTCTATCTGGCTATCAGTGGCTTAGTGGTGGAGACTGTACTCTATCTGGCCTACAGTGGACTTAGTGTGGAGACTGTACTCTATCTGGCTATCAGTGGGCTTAGTGTGGAGACTGTACTCTATCTGGCTATCAAGTGGGCTAGTGTGGAGACTGTACTCTATCTGGGCTTCAGTGGAGCTTAGTGTGGAGACTGTACTCTATCTGGCTATCAGTGGGCTTAGTGTGGAGACTGTACTCTATCTGGGGCTATCAGTCCGGGGGTTTCTAGTGTGGAGAGCTGTACTCTAATCTGGCCTATCAGTGGGCCTTATGTGGAGACTGTACTCTATCTGGCTATCAGTGGGCTTAGTGTGGAGACTGTACTCTATGCTGGCCTATCGAGTGGGCTTAAGTGTGGAACTCGTAGGCTCCCTGTTGTGTATCGGGCTTATCAGGTGACTTAGTGTCGGAGAGCTGTACTCTATCTGGCTATCCAAGTGGGGCTAGTGTGGAGACTCGTAACTCTATCCTGACCATCCGATCAGCATGGCTCTGGTGTCCACAAATTTGTTCTTGGAATCAAATATTTCCAGAATTTGATAGAGTTATGGAAGGAGCTGACAAAGGCTAAAAAAAAAAAAAAAAATCAAATCAAAATACAAACTGATGTATTATATTTACTAATAAAAGGTATAACAAAGAATAATAGAATTTTAGAAAGATTTTTTTGAGGATTTTTTTGCAGTATCTTTTAATTACACCCTTTTCTTTAAAAAAAACATGAGCTTTGTTAAAAGGGGGTGGAGTTAGAAAATTTTCGCTAGTTTCATATTAAACTCCATTATGGTGTATAATTTTTTTCTTAAATTTAGCTTACCAATGGAATAACTACTTAATGAAATAAAATAAGAAATTTGATGGGTAATTTTTTTGCAGCTAAAGCAAACGTATGTCTCTGTATGCAAATATCGTGCACAATTTCAAGGTAGATAGCTAAGGCAGCTTAGTTGAAGTAATCCTGTTTAAGGCTTAAAATGATTGCTGAACTTGAATTAATGTTGTATTATAACAATTATAATGAAAAGTTGTTTTCACACCATATATGAAGAAGTTATGATTCAACTTTAATAATAGAAATGCTATAGCTTTTCCTTGTATATTGTTTCTCTTCCTTATTTTTCCATCATTTTACGCTTTATAAATACTGGGAAAAGGCTGTAAAATCAACGGATTTTCTCAAGAACGAGGTCGATTATCTAACTTAAATGTTTTAATATGTTTTATAAAATCAAAAAGCTTCAGCAATAAAAATATATACAATAAAAAAAATCAATTGTTAGTTTTTTAGCCTCAACCTACCAACCTCTACCTTAATAGCTGTTAGTAGTCTAGTTAAAGTAAAGAAAGATGCTTGGTAGAGCACTTACTGGAACCAGCGATGTATCTTTGTAAGGATTTTTAAAAATAGCAATTCATGACTGTCTTTGTGCATTTTTTAGGTGGCGAGAACCAGACTGGACAATCTATCGTCGAATGAAGGCTTTAAAACTTGCAATGATGTCAGATGTAAATATAGCTCTAGCACTGAGACCTTCAGCAAACCGTCACAGGCTGTAGTTACATTAGGCAACTTAAGGTTAATCGGTAGTTTTTCGCCT
>CAJDSM010024036.1:0-11997 GCA_903981925.1 Ostrea lurida | reverse complement strand
GAACAATTGACGCTTAACTTTTTCAGACCATTATAATGGAAAATGAAAACAAAATTTGAAAATTTCCTTATGCCCTGCAACTGTTTTTCTAGAGCGGGCGTTGGTTCTTCCGGACTACGTTAACGCTTTCTTAGCACGGAACGATTCTCGCACGGAACGCTTTTGGAACGGTTTGCCGAAACGCTGAAACGATTTGCACGAAACGCTGAACGATCTGCCCGGAAACGTACGGAACGATCTGCCCGGAGCACGCTGAACCGCTTGGACACCGAGAGAACGATTTGCAATGAAAACGAAACGGACGTATTTGGAAGGGCGGTAGTAGCACGCTTTTAGTGGTATGTACATACAAGTACGAGATAATTATCTTGATCAGTTTTTGCATGAAGTTGCTAACAGGCACAAACACCTTACCAGAGGTTTAACGTTATGACAAAATCGGTACTCACGTCACAGGAACATCAAAAATAAAATCAAATATTTTTCTTATTAATTTGGTTGCTTCTGGGTTAGTTAATGCGATGGTAGAACCCTAGGGTTCCCAATAATTGAATAGTCCCTCAGTGCTCCTTGATTGCTGTATGAAGCGAGTAAATCGTGCGGTCCTTCGTGCGGTCCTTCAGAAGAGACCGCAAAAACCGAGAGCCCGTGTTCTGCTAAAAAGCCGTAAGCGCCGATAATAAGTCTAAATTGAGTGAAAAATTCTTGAGCGGGACATTAAAACAAATACAACCGATAAACCTGCATAGAACGGGGACGACCAAGCCATATTTTACACTTGGCCCTATACAATATACGATCGCGCGTATTACATGTACCACCGCATACTGTAAACAACTGTATCTCAATGAGACCTCTCATTTGAATTTGGAATCTGAGGAATCTGAGTGTGTCATGGCTAACATTGGGCCAAATATTGGTGAAAGAAGAAATGTTCTCCTCGCCATGGACGGTAGCGAGTATGCGGAGGGAGCCTTCAAGTGTACGGTAACTCTTATCATCTATCTATCTATCAAGTTACCCCTAATACACTGTAAGGTGCAATGTGTGGATCATTACGAAATATGCATTGTTGATTTTCGTCAGTCAGTGAAATATAATAATTTAAGCTTATTTTCTGTGATAACTGGTTCTATTTTATCCGTTGTTACAAACTCAGATGTGCATGTATGTCGAGGTAGTGATTTTTTGCATGTAAATGACAGAACCCCACTTGTTTGCATTTTCTATTTATATCGAATTACGAAAATTTTCTTAAATATTGACCGTGCGATTTTTTGGTGTCCTGACTCTCGTCTTTTCTTTTATGTGGGGTCATTCCATGTTGACTTCTATAAATACTTGGTTCCAAAAAGAACGAAGAGTGTACAGGGTTTGAGTGACCTTCACTTCAGCAAAACATATCTTAGCTGAATAAATATTTACATACAATGGCACGGTTATAAATTAAGCACGAACAGCGCGAAGGTAGAAATTTTAAATTCTTTACTTCCTTTAACACGCGTGTCATTGTGTACTATCTTATACATGTACTAAAGTACACGTGCATTTACTGCAGAACTTGACATCATGTAAACTAATGCTACTGTATAGAAATTTGATAAAATGGGGGAGAACACGTGTACTTTTGATACGCATGTCAAAAATGATTTTTATTGTAAACACGTGTGGGCTTATGTATAGAATTAATCGAAAATGTTTTTGGGGAAAAAATCTGGACGGAGAACGAGAATTTTAATCGAAAATCAGAAAAAGGGAGAATAATTTAAAGATTTCAATTCGCTTGGCTCTTCAATTCAGTTTGTTCCAGTCCTANTAGTGAGAGATAGAATTTTAATCAAAGATCAGAAAAAGAGAGAATAATTTAAAAATTTCAATTCGCCTGGCTCTTCAATTCAGTTTGTTCCAGTCCTAAGCAAATAAAAGTGTCGACTTGCAGACTAGGCTAATCAAGCTTTCTTTTCCCCAACCGAAATAAGAAGGCGAAGAAAATCTATTGTCCCTTGAAGATCTCGAATGTCTTCAGTGTATATGTTTTAATGCATATAAATCAACATTTTGATTTGATTGTCTTTTGAACCCATTGATGATGTATCTCAGATAATGGATAACGAACTTTGTGAATTAATCGATACACGTGGGGCGAATAAGAATTCTGTCAGAAATTACATTAGAAGTTTCGGATTGTCGCTGTGACCAAACAAGTATAATAAGAATATTGGTAAAATTGCAAATTTTCTCTATAGTAGCTAATCAAACGCAGACATAAGCAAATAAACTATTAGATCCTCACAGTTTTTTCCATCAGAGCCCAGCTGGTTTTTTGACAGGTGATCTTTATAAGAAAAAAGAGCGATATCTTCGATGGAGGCAGTTTTCTTTTAACGCTAGAAATAACGCTAGAAATAGAAAATTACCAGGAAATATTGAATAGATCAATATAGTAGTTCTTTCCTGATAAGCTTTTAAATCAGTAGACAGCTGATTCTGACAAGCAAATCAGAAAATATGTTTTCATATCTAAACGTTGAGTAATATAAAGGTGAAAATTATATGCAATCAAATGCTCTGCTTCTCTCTCTCTTCTCTCTTTGCTCTCTCATCTCTTCTTTCTCTCTCTCTCTCTCTCTCTTCTCTCTCTCTCTCTCTCTCTCTCTCTCTCTCTCTCTCTCTCTCTCTCTCTCTCTCTCTCTCTTCTCTTCTCTCTCTCTCTCTCTCTCTCTCTCTCTCTGCATTTTTGTGCTATTGTTATTACAACGCATTGAACCACACGGTTGATGTGTTACGAAGAACTTAATGAATTCGGAATAATTCTCTAGGAAAGATTAGAAATTCAGCATCGTCAAGCATAACACTGATGGTATTTTTTTTTTTTTACAGTAGCGTTGCCGCATTAAAACAATACTTTAAGAATTGGATCTTTAGCGTAAAATACTTGTATATAACAATATGTACGCGAAAATATAAACACACCCCCCCACCCCCCCCCCCACACACAAATAAAAACCAATCGACAACAAGGACAATTTAAATTTACGCTACACTATTTGTATGATATAATTCCGCTAGACTGGAAGACAACCGCGTCGTTAAAAATATCGTAAAAAATCAATATCCCATGCGTATCGATCATTACTTACAACATCACAATTACATATAATCAATATTTTGTATCCTAACCGACGGTGCTGAATATTTCCTTTCAGCAAATCAGGTGGCATAATCCTTTTGTATATATACATTGTGTATAGGTTGTAATTTGTGAAATTTGAAGTTGTGAATTAGCATGATAAAATATACAAACACATCGGTGATGAATTTACTTGGTGGTTAAACATGGTGAAAATCACTGCAGTGTAAACCTGTGAAATTCACACGGGTGGGCTGAAACATTTGAAAAAATACCACACAAATCAATAAATTAAATCCTAATAATAAACATACACAATGGTTAATTAAGCGTGATAAACATCAACCACACGCATCATTATTCCTAATAATATAATGTACGGAGACCCGAGTTCATCCAGTAATATTGTAAGGTTGATTTTATGTAAACGATTTGATACAATACTTTTTAAATTATTTTTATACACGTAGGGCCACATTCATGTAACGTAATCTGATACATTCTGTACAAATGATACAATATTCTCAGAATGTCCTTGACGCGATGACTTTTCCCTTCTGTCATTTCCGTACTAGAATGATACACCAGTCCAATAGGCATACAATGCTATTATTCCAGAGTATAGGTCACATCAAACGTTTATCTCCTAATTACGTGTCTACTGCTTATATCGAACAATGTGTCATAATGGAACCCTGGCTACATAATTCTGGTAACTTTAATGTGAAATAGATTTTTTGTAATGAGAAATCTGCTAGAAATATTTGGAACCTATTGAAGGATTGTATACATAAGATTTAAGTAAGAGTAATAATATATACTATATAGTATTTTATATTATTTGTAAAATTCTTTAGAGTTTGACAAGTACTTTTTTCTTGCAATAAGTTGATATGTCTTTAGTAGATGCATACGGTTTCTGAGTGTCTTTGGAGTATCTATTACTATTTTTGCCCACTTCATTATTGTTAAAATATAAACATACATATACATAATTTTTTTTGGGGGGGGGGGGTCATTACTTGTACAATATATTTCTACAGCATTATTTTTGTATCTTTTATCTTGTTATACAATCCTACACTCGTAATTAAGTATCACACCTCCGAACATATCAATGGAACGAATACATAAACTGCTTAATTACCCTGATAAATTAACTCGTTCTCTGGTGTGGTTTTTTTTTTTTTGCGTCATTCCGCCGTATATATCAGAATATATCTGTCTTTGACTTTCGTATGAACAGTCTTTTTCATTATATTATTGTTACACTATGTAACACTTGATCATTCTTTTTTGTAGTTTATTTTTAAAAGTGCCATGCATACTGCATTGTTTTTATTTCATTTGTTTAGTTTTCATTTGTATGTAAATATTCTATCGTCCAGATTTGCGACCTACCCACCCAGTTTTTGTCATAAAAGAGGCATGCATCTTTTTAGCTACCAGTATTCAAATCTGTAGTGTGATACTGTCTGTTTAAAAGTATTATCGCATGTTTCTCAAGCACACAGAATTGCAATAACGTACATTCCTTGTGTATTCAGTAATTGACTTTAAGTATTGGTTTGCGGAGATATAGCGACAATTGGTAAAAACAATGGATTTAATTGTTTTAAAAACGTCTGGTTTTTATAGGGAATCGCGTGGTTCAGGACTTTGCATGCCACATTCTTAGATCAGCTAACAGCGATTGTTGTGTCAAGAAATGTTTTAAAATTCACCATAGAAAAATGTATTACTCGGGTTTCGGGCACATCCGAAGGACCACCCCATTTAGTCCCTCTTCGACAAACAAGGGGTACTGAGGACCTATTCTTATCCGGATCCCCATGGGTTTGAATGAATGAATAAAGATGAAAAGAAACTTTTAATTAAAACTCAGCAGAAAGGATACTAATTTAGACAGCTCAATGCGCATAGCAGACTCTGCGAATTCAATTTGCTTCCATCTAAATTAATATAAATGTCAACGTGAAAGCGAAACCGATTAAAGATGGCTGTCTCAACCCAAATGATTGAATTAATCGTCGAAGATCTTTCAGTCAGGGTTTCTGTAGATCCCAAGTTTCTTCACTGGCTATGATGATATAACAAAAAACTTTGAACGTGAGAATGGATCAATCTATACTCATCAACGATTTATCTTAGCTATGGATAACGCAATTTGTGAAGATTAACCGATATAAGCAAATCAAAAATTATTGATTACTTTACTATAGAAATCATACTATGAATTGTCAGAAAGTTGCTTTTGAAAAGTATAGGTACATGCAAAGTTGCTATTCTGTACCATGAGTGATCAAAAGCAGACACTTGCAAATTAGTTTTTTGAATATCTAAAACGCAGCCGGGTTTTGACAAATGATCTTTGAGGAAATGGAGCGATCGCCTCCTGGCAGTTTCTGTTTTCTTATAACCTCTGCATAGATTGAAAAATAGATGTGTTGTTCTTGCCCTGATTAGATACGGATAACACCATTGTTTAAAACAATAAAGAAAAAATATCTTCAGCTGATTATTGGTGATATTTGGCATAGACCATCAGTATGGAGAACTTATAGTGAAACGCAGTTTCCAATCTGCTTGTCAAATTCGTGTTTTACGCAAATTAGACTTTTTAAAATAGGCCAATTTTCTGTCACATTTTTCTCAGGAACCACACCTAGGCATCAGATCCCAGTGGCCACCTCTGTATATCCAGGGGTCCGTGTTTGCCCAACACCTTTTTTGTATTCTAAATTTGGACTTACGATATTGATCACTCGTTCGTTATCTTTACCTTACATTTCCGCGTCAAAAAGACATGTTAACAACCGATTCGATACGCAAGAGCTTGTTCTGCTTATGATCAGTTTTAGATTGAGAAAGACTATTGCAAAACAAATTTATGTGACAAGGTTCAACAGTCTCGTTTAAAGTCATATACACTGATTTGACTATTAGATAACTCCTTTACCTGATCATGATAAGGGCATACGACGGGTAACCGATCGACAGGGATGCTTACTCACTGGGACATGATCCCACCTCTATTAATATCCAGGGGTCCGTGTTTTACAGCTCTTTTAGAATTTGATTCCATTTAGGATTATGAGATTGATCAACGTTCGTTTTCTTAACCTTTTCATCTACAGGAGTATGTTATAACATCTTCAATGGGTTTTTTTCTGTATCGCGAAAATAAATGGTTCGCGAAATATATAACGATAAGCGTAGAAATTATTGCAATAGGTTGGTTACATGCTGTTAAACGTCCCGCTCGAGAATTTTCACTCAAATGGAGAAAAGATCCTCAAATGGGAAAGTCGCCATTGCCAATTTGCCAGTGAAGGGTTGCAAAATTTAAACCTGTGTTCGACGATTATGGCCTTTGAGTAGGAGTGATCTTTATCTTGCCACACCTGCTGTGACACGGGGCCTCGGTTTCTGTGGTCTCCGACGAAAGGCCGCATCAATTTGGCGCCTCTTACGACAAACAAGAGAACATATTTTAACCCGGATCCCCACGGGACAGGTGATACCGCAGCAATCCTCTTTATCGTACTAACGTTTACCTTGATATTGAACTTCCGTGTTGAGGGATCTAAAACGTTTAAGTTGATTTCCTACAATAATTGTTATTCATTGTCAAGCTAATCAGGGTTATAATAATGCTTGTTAGACTTGTTTTAAACAGTTTCATGTCATATTGATTTTGTAATTCTAATTATTCTGAATTACCCAAGAATTGCAAAAGCTTTTAAAAGCATTTTAAAAACCCCATCAATTCGAATTTTTGTATCAAGTAGAATCACAACAAATTAATACATCAGTTGATACAATATTGAAGAGTTATTGCAAACCAATTTTGCGTCATGCAATGTACTTTCATGACTAAATGTACTTACTGGGCTATATTGATTTTGATGTCCTTGATTACGAGTGTTATACTTTTGGAGATCTATAAAGACATACATGTAGAACATTTTCCAAATTTTATTTGTTAATAACGGTTTTTCGTGGCTATTTTTATTACATTATTTAGTCCTTGTCCTTTTCTTTTATACACGCAACTCCGAAACTCTAAACTGCAAATTCACGTACAAGATACAGTATTATTAGAGTATATCTGGATAAGATGTTTCTTATCCCGCTTCAGACAAATTTGTTGATTTATGATTGGACAAAAACGAATCACATGACCCCTGAGATTTTCATATTAGGTCTCCTTTTAATTGCGACGTCACTTAACAGAGACTTCGAAATTTCAATACACCATCTTCTGCAAGGATGTTTTAGTCTATAACACTTTATATGCTTTCAATGTAGATTTATTTTTGCATTCAGTTTCAACAAACATATATTATTAGTTTTATCTTATTGTTTTAGATTGTGATTATATAATAATTATGTTCAATGCACATGATACCTGCCTATATGGTGTTCAATTTCATAATTGAATAGTTTATAAAAGATGCTAGATTGAAATCTGTCTGAATTTCCTAAGTCTTCAGGGGATGAATTCGTTACACGTCAGTTGTGGGACATAATACGGAGTCATCCAGGTGTGAATTGGAAATCTGTATTGGGACTCGGCTTCGCCTCGCCCAATACGGATTTCCATTTCACACCCTGGATGACTCCGTATTACGTCCCAAACTGACTGTGTAACTAATAATACATGTACAAGTTGGTAGAGTCATGTAGTCACGAACGAACAGACCTTCCATCTGTTTTAACATCCATTGCTATTTTGACAGCGTTGTACCTTAATTCCAGTAGTTTGGAAGATGTCTATCTGGTTTATTAGAAATGATGCTATACAGAATTGACTGTGTTAGTATTGTTTATTATAACAAACACCTACATGTTTATATACGCATACACGAGAAGTGTAGCGTAAGAGTGAAGTGATCGTATAGCAGTGAATCTACATTGTTATATCCAGATAATACGATTTTGTGAATGACAAAAAGTGTAATTTTACAAAGTTTCTAAGGATGTACGTTATTGTCATCTATAATACTTTCTTTCATCACTGCACAATAATGATGTGTTCTAAATATACACCTGGCTAGTAGTAAATACTGCGCACCTCTAACGATATACATATGTAATCCCTAACGATATACAATATGTAATCCAATTTAATCACCTGGAAGACCAACACCTTTTCATTGTTCTCACAACCAGTTTTGTTATATTTCCATATCGAAGTTTTATATAATCGCTGCTGTTCATAATCATACAATTTATAACAACATATGCTTTCATGAATAACACATCGGTCTTACATTAATCTTCTTATTACGGATTTAAACTGGGGAATGTTAAAGTAGTAGATTCATGAATGTTATAGGACAGGTGTTCCACCACATGTTGTAAAGAAGCTTCAAGTGTTTTATGCCATGTGAAAATTCATTTGATGAGTTTAGTATAGGATGTAACAGGTGTGTGGACTTTGTTAAAATGTGATTTTGTGCAGACAATAAATACGTCGCTACAGTCCACAATCCAAAAACCATATCTCGTTAGCCAGTACCCCCGAGGTACTGAAGGTTTCTCATTAAGTCCCGTGATTGTACGATGCACATTGTCTCGAAGTATACCTTTTGTGTACTGAACAAGTCCAAATAGAGTAATGCATTCATGTCTGACAGCACTGCGCAATTCTGTGGTCGTTATAACGATCTAGTTTGCCAATGCAACTTGCGATTGTGTCAAATGCTGTCTGATGTGTTTCATACAATTGTTAGCCATTCTTTGTACACTGATTTTGACTGCAGATTAATCCGTTTATCTGATCTAGGTAAAGGGCTCATGACGGGTGTGGCCGGTATTGTAGAGTGGAGCCTCCCCCATAATGAGACCCCCCCCCCCGGAAGCCTGCTCTATAGTGAGCCTTCCCTGGAGGAAGCTCCACTCTAGAGCAGGAGAACCCGCGGGACGTCTCACTCTAGAGCAAGACTTCCGGGGGGAGTTTCATATGGGGGGAAGTCTGGCTCTATAACACCGGTCAACAGGGATACTTACTCTTTTAAGTCCTTTTAAGCACTTAATCCCATCTCTGTATATCCTGGGGTCCGTGTTTGCCCAGCTCCTGATTTGTATTCCGTTTAGGACTTATGAGAGTGGTCACTGTTCGTTATCTTCACCTTTTCATTCATGTAAACTGCGATAAATTCCACAGAATGTAGTATCAATTGGTAACAGTGATATGAAATTTAATAGGGGTTGTGATTTGTGAGGACTTTGAAAGTTAATGTTTATTTTATAAACTTTATCTGAACTTTTACACGAATTATTTACACTTCTTTTGAGGGGCTTATTACAACGCATGGATCGGTTCGTAACTGTTTCGTTCCCGGTTTAGAATCGCCCCGCATCCCGTTCAACCCGTGCAACATTCTGTTCCTAGACAAAATCGTTCCGTTTTCAATAAAACCGTTCTGGATAGCTTTAAAGCGCATGTTACTGCGTGTTCATTCAGCATTGACTTGCATCGTGTGAACTATGCTGGAGCTTCCTACAATTAGAATCAGCAAACATTTGCAGGCATGCTATCAGTCTACCAGTTCACGACAGATTATTAGACGCTTTGAACTGCGGCACTAATCATTGTCAGCTACATGTATTTGCAGGGCGTCAATGGTTTTGGTAGAAAATAAACATAAAAAGACTATTTACGGAACAGAGAGAAAGTGAGACAGAGGTGCTTGACTTCAATTCCCCAGACGAATGTACACATTTACTGATAGAAAACGAAATCAATTAAGTAATTGCCAATGTCTTCCACTACCAAGCGCGGTCAACTAATTATCGGACATTTTCATTGTAAGGAATATGTTTCCATTACTTTACACTGATAGACCGTTTGCACTTCACACCGTTTGATATTCTATAGATGGTATGTTTTATAAATTTCGACATGGCTACATCACGTCTTTCTCCTCTAAATGCTAACATCCCGATTAAGACTTTAGACCTTAATCTGATTAAAATCAGATCCACAATCCGCTCCACTGTGTAAGCACAGCAAAAATCATATATCCTTGATTCCGCTCTACCCGTGTACGACAGCAAAAAAATTCAGTATCCTTTGATCCGCTCCTACTCGTGTAGCGACAGCCAAAAAATCAATCCTCCCGATCCGTCACTACTCTTGTAGCGACAGCAGAAATCATTATCCTTGATCCGCTCCTACTCGTGTTAGCGACAGCAGAAAAATCAGATCCTCGATCCCTCCTACTCGTGGTAGCGACAGCAAAAAATTCAGATCCTCGATCCGCTCCTTACTCGTGTTGGCGACAGCAAAAATCAGATCCTCGATTCGCTCCTAACCCGTGTAGCGACACAAAAATCAGACTGTTAAACTTTCTCCATCTTTACCATTCCGTTCTGAAATGAACTATCTGTTTTCAGGAGAATTGAGTTTTGTGTAAATCGGTTCATCGTACGTTCCGGGCGAGCCATAAAGCTGTACAATATGAATACCGCCCCCTACATATGATTGCAGATATTTATAGAACATTTAGGCACTTGTTATTTCGCTACAAACCATTTAGTCCACTTATGAAGAAGCTCAGTAAAAGCAACAGAACGCAATGGGCGATCGAAATGACGTTTTATAATCCCACTAGCATTGGATTTTTAAGCAAGTGAATGGATTGGGCATTAGACAACAGATATTTTAGCCCGCTCTCATTTAAACAATTTGTAATCAAATATTATTTTTCATATCGGCAGCTGGCTAACTTACAAACAAGTGGTGTAGAAGGGTTTTCAATATCCATGTTTAAAGGCAGCATGTTCGCAAATTCTATGGTCGTTTATAACGATTTAGTCTGCCAGTTGGCCTTGCTGGGTGAAATGTTGTCTGATGTGTTTCATAAGCAGATGTTAAACCGTTTCATAACTTGATTTGACTACGGATATACTCCGTTTACTTGATCAAGACCAATTGCTCAGGGCGCGGTGTGATTTGGTCAAAAAAAAAACAGGGGATTGCTACTCCGCCTAGGCACCTGATCCCACCTCTGCTGTTCCACTGTCCAAGGGGTCCAGTATTCGCCCAGCTCTTTTTTTGTATTCTGGTAGGGATTACGAGGATGATCACTGTCGTTGTCTTTGCCTTTACATTAAAAGATAAGACAATTCTAAAGAATTTCATAAACAATAACAAGAATTTATATTGACACATATCCACGGCACTTTGACGTTTTAAAATATATTTAAAAAAAAAATCTTTCCGTAAACTGATATATGACATATTATTATTTACGGGAGATTTTTCAAATATATTTTAAAGCAATGTTACTAAATTGTATTATAATAGTAAACCGTTAAGCATTTTTTCCTTCAAAAGAGCATAGTGCTAAATAGAACCAAGTGAACTAGACAAAACAATTCGTAAGCATTTTTTCTTCAAAAGAGCATCAGGTTCAAATAAACAAGTGAACTAGAAAAACACTAGAATGGCTCATGTCACCCAAGTATTCAACCTATATTAAGTGCTGATAATGTATAAAATTGTACATTGCTTATGATAGAATATCTGCAAAACTTCTTTCCGGTCTGCTACTATTATTTTTTTCAGGATCAAACTTAATAATGTATGGTGTCCCTAAACGCCCAGTTCTATTAGAAGTTATCTGCAAACGATTGAAGATATAATTTGTCATTCAAAATTATATACATGTATAGCAAAGTATAAGAACTATGCATCGAATGAAACGTCCTGTACAAATAGTGCTGTCACGACAGAGCAATTCTCTATACTTAAAACTACAATTGATACATCAATACAAATGAGAACGCTATTCCCAAATGACACATAGCATAAAGCAATTTTTGTTGATAGACATCAAGTTAATGACATTTTTTTT
>CAJDSM010024032.1:6702-18708 GCA_903981925.1 Ostrea lurida | reverse complement strand
CTCAGGGGCCTATTGCAAATTTGGTCTTCGGTCCGTCGTCGATGCGTGTGCCGTGCGTCGTCTGTGCGTTAACAATGAACATTTTAATTTCTTCTTGATACCACCAGTCAAGTCTTTTCAAATTTGGTATGAAGCATCTTTGGACAGGGCACATAAATTGTAAATTTCAGGTCTCTTGCACCCCTGAGCCTTGGGGGTGGGCGCAAAAACTGCTCAAAAGTGGACCATATTTTCAAAAAATGTTCTTAACTACCGCCCATGTCTGAGAGAAACCAAATGCATAGTGATGTAGAGCAGGAAGACCTTTACCAAATTGTAAATTTGGGTGATCCCGGGTAGGGGTTCTGACACCGCAAGTGCAGTTTACTCAGGTGACCTAAAAATCTCTTGGCAAAAAGTTGCATCCACTTTTTTTGTATGGAAACATGAAATGAAATCAATCATTTACCGTATACATTTTTAGAAAATTAGATTTTTCTTATATTTAGAAAGGGCAGATAACTCTTGAAAAAAGTTTCAAGTCCAAAGGTGCTTATCATTAATACCAGTCATGTGAATTCAGTCTACCTTCACTTTCACATTATATACGTATAGACATTCATGTTGATATAATCATTAAATGTCTTGCAGCACCCCTTCATTATACATTTAATACCTTAAAGCACATCGTTATCTAACATTGCATAGCACGATAGGCGAGTAGTAAAACATGTAATAAGAAACCGTCATGAATGCTTTGCTACTCATTCGATAGCACACAAGGCAGTGTAGCGGATCTGTAAAACCCTTCTGGGGTCATCCTTCAATCGAAAATGTCAAACTATTTCGATAATGATTGTTCAGTCATGATAGAATAAATACGTTGTGGTCAGAGTCACGTATGGCTTTATACCCAAGTTGTGTCCCTTGCAGATTAACTTTCATCAGTATTGACATTGGCCAACAATCACTGTACAAAAGGCGAAGTTAACATTGTGTCAAATGTAATCATAATCCAAAAAAACATATACAAAATCGAGTGTAGGGCAACACGGACCTCCGACAAAAGCGAAGGTAGGATCAGGTGTCATGAAGAAGTAAGTATCCTCTGCTGACCGGTCACACCCGCCGTGAGCCCTTAGTCGAAATAAAGTAAACGGGATTACCCGTAGTCAACAGTCTAACAAGGTCATGAGGCATTCTGTGTTCAGAATACGGTAATCTATGTGTCAAGTATAAAGTTATAATATTTCCGTTTTACAATTTCTAGTCCAGACAAATGATTAAAATATGAACAAGGCTAAATGGCCTTCATTCCGGTTCCTGACACTATTGATAATATACAAACTTTGAGATAAATATGATGGCCTGATGTTTATTTATTTATTTCTCCAGTGCAGGTGATAACACATGCATGTAGTAAGAAGAAAGGGCAGATAATGGACAGCCAGATGGACCAGTATTTTGTAGTAGCAAACATATACAAGATACTTTACAATTTTTGATATTTTCAGGTCAACACGATGCTTTAAATAGCTGCTTAAGAAGCTTTAAAACTAAATAACAATATTCCCCGAGCCCGGAGGATGGGGTGATTAATGTACTCCTACGGTATCTAAAACATCGTCTTCATCGAGGAAATTTCAATATAAGTGATTTAATACATCGATACAAGCTATTAGAGCCCACCAAAAAATTACCTGATATGTCAGTTTTCTATACAGATACAGTGCAACACCCTGTTGGAAGTAATCAGAGACGGGGATTGTTTATTGTACGACTAAATGACTTAAAACATCGAAACCAGCCACTGCAACCTACCGAACAATAACCTGATCGGCCATCGTTCGGTCGGGTTCGATGTCACTACAATAATTCAACAAATTGTTACTCCAGGTGATAGCCTTTTCTCGAGAGATTAATTAAGACGTAACCCGAATAATCCAGTCGTTTTTTCCGCTCTCTCTGATCACTACGGTCGGAGAGAACCGGAGACGGGAGGGCTTGAATTATTCGAGTTAATTAAGACGCGGTGATTGTTTACATCTTTCTGTCTCACAGTCTGCACATTTTTTGTCTTTGCATTTTATTACCATGGATCATAACCTGGCATTAGAAAAACAAGCGAGTTTTATTCAATTGAGATTGCAAAAATATTAAGCCTGACGCCGTGATGTCAAGCAATAATATACATTTGATCACATTTACATGTACATAGCGCCTTATTTAATCAGAAGTACTCTAAAGCACTTCACATGTAGAACACATTTAAAGAAACTAAACAAAGAACAATGGGATGCATAAAAAAGACAGGAACTTGTTTTCATAACTTACAAATATATTTGGGACATAACATAATATAACTTACAAATACATGTATAACTGATTTATCGTTAGAACTTCCAAGTTTAACACGAACTTATTGTTATTCGATTCAAACATAAGAGGGACTTTAGTTATAGTTACATAATATATGTACATGTATGACTTACAAATATGAGGACTAAATTATAATTCCAACTTACAAATATGACAAATGGTACCTTAATTACCGAGGTCCCGTGTTTCGGTAGGTATTGGTATGATGCTACGCTCATTCATAGTCATTAGAGATATGAATGAGCATGGACGTAAAACAAATATATACACAACCAAGATGATTAAATGCATAACTTTCAATGTAAATAATCGATTAGGGTAAAAGGTGAGGGTAATCGACAGTGATCGATCGATCTCTGAATCCTACAAAGAATTCAAAATCGGGACAAAGATGGACCCCCCTGTAGTTATCCGGGGCGGGATCAGGTGTATAAAAAGAACAACCATCTCCTGTTGAATGGCCATCCGCCATGAGCTCTTTATATTAATCAGATAAACGTAGTCAATACCAGCATGACAAGAACGTTTTAACAATTTGTAAGATCTAGCGATAGATTATGTTCAAATATATGAAAGCCCACTGAGCTGATTTGGTAGTTGACGAAAGTATTCTCGCGACAAAACGCGCAACTTTCGCATGTAAACGCGTAATTTTCACGAATAAACGCGTAACGTCGCGAATAAACGCTTAACTTTCGCGAATAAACGCTTAACTTTTGTGAATAAAAGCATATTTCTTGCGTTATGACCCGTAATTTTCGCGAATGAACGCAAAAGTTGTAAGTTAGTATGCGAAACTTTTGCGTTATACAGTGTAAATTTTGCTTAAAAAACGAAACTTTTACATAATCCCTAATTTATTGATATTAATGCGCTCAATATTAAGATTAGCATAAAACAAGTTGTTTATTGCAATGGAAAAAAATCCCGATAAACTCGTTCAGCTGCACTACGTTACAGTATTTTAACTATTTTTATAAATGCTATCTCTTGATGTGTAAGCAGATAATATTATTGACCTTTGTTTTGGAATTCCATTAGTGAAACTCTTCAGATTAAAGGCGCGTAAAGTCGTGCTTCCGGGAAAACGTGTATTACGTAAAGCTACTAGTATTACATAGGCATATGGAATATATATTATGTAAAGGCAAAGATAACGAACAGTGATCAATCTCGGAAGTCCTAAACAGAATACAAAAGCAAGAGTTGGGCAAACACGGAACCCTGGACATACCAGAGGTGGGATCAGGTGCCTAGGAGGAGAAAGCATCCCCTGTCGACCGGTCACACCCGCCGTGAGCCCACATTGTCTTGGTCAGGTAAACGGAACAATCCGTAGTCAAATCAGTGTGTGAAAAACGGCTTAACAATGAACGGAATATGTGAGGAAGTGAAGATAATGATATAATTTGCCAAATTTGTCCATTATAAACAGTATGACATTTAACTTCGGACATGGCATCGAATAACAAATTACTTTAAAATTCAAAAGTCACAAGGAATTATTATTCTAACAAGAAAAAAGACGAATTTGTTGAACTATATATGTATATGTGAGGAAGTGAAGATAATGATAGATAATGATAGATAATTTCACACACTGATTTGACTACGGACTGTTCCGTTTACCTGATCAAGACTATGGGCTCACGGCGGGTGTGACCGGTCAACAGGGGATGCTTACTCCTCCTAGGCACCTGATCCAACCTCTGGTGTGTCCAGGGGTCCATGATTGCCCAAATCCTGTTTTTGTATTATATGTAGGACTTACGAGATTGATCACTGTTCGTTATCTTTGCCTTTACATAATGATAGAATTTGCCAAACAGTATGACATTTAACTTCGGATATGACAAAGTCCAGATTTTTTGCTACCCTTTTTATCAAAGATATAGCAAACAAATTCAGTGTATCTGGTGAGATTTTTTTGCAGTATCTTGTAGTTCAAAGCTAAAGTTTCTACAACTTGTACAATAAGAGATATAAGCTCCTAAAGATAAAAATCCTGTAGGAGAATGGGGGGATTTTTAATCCTATAAAAAAATCATACCATTTATCCTTATGGGAGGAAAAATCCTATAGGAAAAAAACCTCCTATGATTTTCAATAGGATAATTAATCCTATATAAAATGATTAGAATTAAATGTCCCAGATAAAAATCCTAAGGACAAAATATCCCATTTATAGTAGACAACAAAGGATATTAAATCCATCAATTATTGTTATAAGTTAAGACTATATTTATCTGGGACATTTAATTCTAATTCATTTATATAGGATTAATTTATCCTATTGGAAAATCATAAAGAGTTTTTATGCCCCCGGAATCTTCGATTCGGGGCATATAGTTTTTGGTCTGTTCGTCTGTCTGTCCGTTTTCTGTTTGTCCGCAAAAACTTTAACATTGGCCATACCTTTTGAATGGCAAGTGATGGAACTTTCATATTACACATGTGTGTTCCTGGGGGCATATTAAGTGTTTCACAAACACATCTTGTTTTCCTATAGGAAAAGATGTAGGAGTCACGGCTGGTGTGACCGGTCAACAGGGGATGCTCATTCCTCCTAGGTATCTGACGCATTAATATATTCAATATTTTTGAAACCATATCCGTTCATATATTTCCGTTGCAAATTCTGACCCAATCATTACTTGTTGTTGTCCATGCAAGTAAGTGTACATCATCATTGTAATACCCAGGTTGTACATGAAAATGTCATAATATTCATGATTACAAATTTTACTAGAAGGTGAATTCCGTGGGATAAATTTACCATCCATTGATGTAATTTGGAATGTCAAATTGTCTACCCATTGATATAACAGATTGCATCTCATTGATACACTTGATTTTTTGTGTCCAAAAAGTGACTCATTCCAAGATATAGGAAGCCCCCCCCCCCCCGTCTGTAAACCATAGTATTTCGTATTACCCAATCAGGCGTAAACATGTAATATATAATTATATAATTACTAATACAAGTCAAGATACATATCTAAAGCATAATGAAGAGATTAATTCTTCGAGTTAATACACTGCAACTGGAGACACCAGAACTCAGTTGATAATGTGCTTTTTCCCATGTACATGTACTAGTATGTGTTTTGAGAGGAAAAGTGGAGAAAATATTCAAAATTGATGTGACCATGCAATGTCATTGTTTTATTGGATACAAAAATAATGATTTTTATGCTGCTGTATTAATGGGAAAGTGCGCATACCCTTGTACACAAAAAAAGATATAAAACATCCTTTTTTATCCACTGTAAAGTGTAGGAAAATATTAAATTCATGGTCAAAACAATGCGTTCACTTTACAAGCTATTTTACATCCGAACCCCTTTTAGATCCCTCATAATTTGTAGAAAAATAATTGGAACCTCCTGTCCTGACAATATGCAGATCTGCAAATGGCAATGAAGCATTGAACAAACTTTAAAGTCTATCTGAAAAGCCATATTGGATAAACTTGTGATCACAAGCTATTTTACATCAACATAACTTGTAGAAAAATAATTGGATCCTTCTGTCCTGGCAATATGCACATCAAAATTTTCAGTCTACCCGATGCACCATAACTTTAATGAAAATTATTGGACCCTTCTGTCCTTCAACGACAAAGTTTGAAGTGTATCCGATAAGTCATATAGGAGACCTATCTTTAGCCCCACCAAATAAAAAAACAGACAAAACAAAGTGTTTCTGTTTTAACGTAAAAATTGAGATAATTTCTCTGAATAATACATGTAAAATCATATTAATGCTTTGTGATAGTCGTGCTAATCAGAATGATCCAGACTAAAGTTGTGGTCTTTGTTCATTTTTTCTTTTCTTTTTTTAAGATTAATAATCTTGTTAAATAGTTAACACGTACGTAAATTTGATAACAGAAAAGTTATCTCCCTTGGACAGAACGGCATGTTAACCAAAGGGAATTAAGAAAAAATTTACATCATGCATGTTCTACCAATCACAACAGAAAGGAAGTGCACAGTCCGGAGATTGTAAATCCTTTCAACTACTAGTATGTATACCGTTTTCTTACATGTACCTTGGAAGACGTTAATGAACAATAATCTCGATCCCTTTTTAACAAGGCAACGCAAGCGTAGCATCCCCTCGCAACACAAGATTTTTAAACAATAGTCAATAGTGACCTTAGACCTTGAAAATCAATAGGGTTTACCCCATCCATGGGCAACATTTGTGAAAGGTTTGATGATTATCTGATGAATGTTGTGTCCACTATCTTGTTCACAAGAATTTAAGTCTATAGTGACTTTGACCTTTGACCCGTGACGTTGAAAATCAATAGGGTTCATCCTCTCTCATGGGCAACATTTGTGAAAGGTTTGATGATTCTTTGATGAATGCTGAGTCCTCTATCATGTTCACAAATTTTTTAGGGCTGTGCGATATATACCGGTATTCCGATATATTGCGATTCGTTAATAAAAAAAAAAAAATATCGTATTGCGATACGTTTTTTCAATACCGGTATATCGGCTAAGATGCTCAGACTAAGAATTTACGTTCAGCTTGAGATTCCTCACATCATATACTACGTTTATATGGCTGAAACATTTATGTTATTGTTCTAAACTCCTAAGACAACAGTTTTTCTACTTCCAATAGAGCAATGGAGTTAGCAACCAAGTCTTGTTTCTTATTTTATAAATAATTATATTCGGCAAAGAATCAATCTCATAGTCGATGAAATATGAGAACAGATCGTTGATATTCTACTTTGAAAATTGCAATAGTATCGCAGTACATTTGAAAATATCGCAATATATCGCGATACAAAAATTTCACGCCCATACGCAGCCTAAGAATTTTAGTCAATAGTTCATAGTGACCTTGACCTTTGAAATCAATAGGGTCATCCTCTCTCCATGGGCAACATTTGTGGAAGGTTTGATAATTCTTTGATGAATACCCTTGCTTCTATCTTGTTCACAAGGTTCCGGACACACACACATCCGACGGCAGCTATGCTATATCCCCTCCGCAACTAGTTGCAAGAGGATAATTAAGGGTATTGCGTCCAGACAAATGAAAAATTGCGTGTACAAAAAAATTTAATTCTAAATTATCACGCTTACGATAGCAATTAAGTAGATCCACCCTCAGGAATTCTAAGGAATTTATGTGTGCAAATTTAAATTTCTTTCTAATTGTACTCATTTATAGTTTAATCTAATTAATTATGAAAAAAATGTGTATGATGCCACCTTATTTAAGAGTCGGACATATAAAAACAGAAGTGTGGTTTACATTAGAAATCACACATTTGAATGATTTTTGTAACAGAATTGAATAAAAAATAAATAAAAATGCCAAATTTTAAATGTTAGCAGTTTAGAAAAAACAGCCTATTTGTAAATATGCATAAATTTAATGTGCATATTAGGAAAATCAATGTAGAATACATCTAAGGTAGAAATTGCCACCTAGGAGTTATTGCCCTTGACAATATTTTTTTCGTTATAATTAAGTAATTTACTATGGGAATAATAGCAATTTTTACGATCAAAAGTTTACCAAATTATTTTATATCCAGTGAATGAAATTCCTTTAGAAGATATATTTCTATCAGTGCAAAGTTTAATGAAATAAAGATTTTTGAAAAACCAATGACATCACATGAGGGTGATCAATCTTAAGACACATGGATCTTAATAATGGGTGATTTAATAATTAACTCTTCGTTCTCGGGATGAAGGGATATACAAAATGTATGACGTCAGTGTGGCCCGATTAAGATACAAGATCTGTGGCGCCAAATACCATTGACATTTACATGTACGTCTTGTTGATTTCTTGTTTTATAATTATGTGATAATTTTTATCTACATATATTGCTTTACTAATCACTTGGTAAATAAACAGATGTCTTGTCTGGTTAGATTAACTACATAACAACATTACCAATGATTACCCATTAGCATCTCTTCATGAAAATTACCAAGTATTTGACTTTTTCTAACATTACAGGAAGGAAGCATTTGATTATTCGCTCTGAAAACCACATTCGGTGTGCACTGGTGTAGAGCCAATTACACAGAGTTGCATTACAAACCTGGCTTGGATATCTCGGGGGAAAAACTTAACTCGATACTTGGAATTAAGTGTGAGGTTTTACTCAAATTTTGACTGCTCAAACCCAAACAAGAGCAACGCAAACGTAGCAATATAAAACCCGTCATAGCCCAGACAGTGGTAAAACCACTATGTGCATTTTGACCTTTCACCAGTGACCTTGGCTCAAGGTCATGACACATCCTGTTTCTAGGCAACAAATCTGTGAAATATTATTGAAATCCCTGCACCTCATTGAAAAGTTATGGCCTGGACAATGTTAAAACCACTATGTGCTTGTGACCTTGACCTCAAGGTCATACAACTTCCTTAGGCTTAGACCCAACAATTATGTGAATTATTATTCCAATCCATGCACTCAGTGGAAACTTATGGTTCGGACAAGGTTAAACCACTATGTGCATTGCGACCTTGACATCTGACCAGTGACCTTGGCTCAAGGTCACGACACCTCTTGGATCTAGACCAACAGTTCTGTGAATATTATTCCCATCCATGCACTCACATTGCCTCAGTGAAACTTATGGTCCGGACAAAGTAAAAACCACTATGTGCATTGTGACCTGTGACATTTGACCAGTGACTTGGCTCAAGGTAATGACACTTCCTTGGGTCTAGACCAACAATTCTGTGAAATATGATTTCAATCCATGCACTCAGTGAAAACTTAAGGTCCAGACAAGGTTAAAACCACGATGTGCATTTTGACTTTGACCTTGGCTCAAGGTCATAACATATTCTTGTATCAATGACAACAATTCTGTGAAATATTATTCTAATCCATGCACTCGTCAAAAGTTATGGCCGGACAATGTTTACACCATTAAGTGTGTAGTGACTTGACCTTTGACCATACTTGACTCAGGTACACTCCTTAGGTCCACCAATATCGCGAAATATTATTCAAATCTACAAAGAGGATCAGGAGTTAAGCTCGGACAATCTATTTGCCAATGTTAAACATATTATTTGTATAGTGACCTTGACCTTTGACAATAACCTTGAATCAAGGTCATGACACTTCCTTAGGTCCAGGGGAACAATTCTGTGAAATATTAGTTCAAATCTACAAAAGAGGATCAGGAGTTATGGCGGGACAAACTATTTGCAATGTTAAAACTATTATTTGTATAGTGACCTTCGACCTTTGACCAATAACCTTGAATCAAGGTCATGACACTTCCTTAGGTCCAGGGAACAATTCTGTGAAATATTGTTCAGATCTACAAAAAGGTTCAGGAGTTATGGCCCGGACAAACTATTTCGGACGGAGGCCGGACGCTGTACGCCGGACGGACGGACAACGCCATAAATACATGATGCCCGTTGAAGACGGGCGTATAAAAATAAATATCAAACTAAAATGTGAGATTTTTTGGGAAAATTTCTGCCTATTTGAGCAGTTCGAGGTGTGAGGGAGCAGGGTAGTTCATTTGGCAAACCGGAAAACTGTTCATCATTCTCCGGGTCCCTATTCAGATCCTCCACGATAAATCTTTTTTTTTTTTTTTTTTCGTAAAAGGGCATGAGACGGTTTTAGGTAGAAGCATGTCCCGATACAAGGACCTGCGAAAAGTGGGAATTCAGATCTACGTGCAAAGGCTATCTAGCTAGCCCGCAATCAGTGATGGACAGAGTTGGAGCTGCCCGATCAGCTGTTTCTTCTCAGAGGACACTGCTATGTATCTTATTGTTGGAGAAAGACTGCATCATTTCCCTAGCCAAGATCCTGTATCGTTTTGAGAAACGTTCCAGTTGCCAGTGCCGAACTCCACGCACCAGCTTTGTTTCAAGAGACTATCCCAGAATGTGGGCGAGGCAACCGGGTCCTCGTCCTAGCTTTAAACGCTTCCCCGTCTGTGCCCTACGTGCTGCTTATCGTGTTCATCCGTTTCCGATTAATATATCAGTTTCTATTTAAGGAATTATCAAGTTTGTTGGGTACGTATGGTGATTAACTACATTGGAAACTTGAAGCATGTGGGTAGGATCATTACTCTTGAATTGCCACGCTGCCCATCGTAGTTAACCAGCTCACATCTAATGTATTTCTTTAACAGCTCACATTCTAATGTATTTTTTTAAAGCTGTGTAAGGAGAGGAGGCAGTAAGTTGTAACTTGTCTACAATCCAATTGACTACTCAATAAAATATGTTCAAAACAAGCTGTGTTCAACCTCATAAATCCAATGAAGAATACAAAATTCACAGTAGGGCAAACATGGATCCCTGGACACACGGGTCAAAATGGCTGTTAAAGTGAAAGTGCAGACGTTGACAATTTTCAGTCAGTTGGGGCTATTTATTTTATGAATTGGGGCAACATCTAATGTTGAACATTCTATGCAATGGCTTGTTACGATGCACACATTCCACCCCCTGACAAGCGTAAGCGAGGGAATGATTACTGTCGATTGAGTAAGAATGAAAATGCGATTACTGCTATGACTTCCGGTGATGAAGTAAGGATTACTGCGAATGAAGGTAAGTAAATTGTCAAATTTTGTCAAAAGACTCTAAAATATCTGCACTTTTCAATTCAATGGAGTGACCATCCAACAACAACATGTTTCATTGTTTGGAAACAGAATTAAGAATGGAACACGGGTTGGTCGTTTCTGTAATCATTCACGAAAACTACCGATGGTTGAACAGAATTTGTAAACATTCGTTCTCTCGGCACACATAAATTCAGTGAATATGAGTTCGAAGAAAGGATATATCTTGGTTTAGAAATATATAGATAACCTTTAGATTCATATAAGTTATCACAAGATACTTCTCATTGAACATTTCACTGTTTTCTTGGGTAAAATGCTAAGAGATATCAGACCTGGTACACTGGTTCTACTAAGAAGTAGATTTGAGATCACAAGGGCAAACTGGACACAAGATATCAATGTACTTAAATATTGGTACATCAGTTCCTCCTACTGCGCTGCAAACGTTTTAATTTCAGATCACAACGTCAAAGGACATGATGTGAATGGCTGGTTAGTTTACAATGCCTGCTTATTAGTGCATATAATATCTGTACCCAAGAGCTCAAACGTATTAAATGTTTTCCCGAATTATTTTTCACTACGACTACATACTTTCTAAATAAACAGTTGATTTATTTCAATATAATTGACACAAAAGGGGGCATATTTTTTGAAACATTTCTTGTTTCATTTTTAATTTCAAAATAAGAAATCGCGCCCTAGTTTGCCTGGGAATATGAGTCGGTCAACAACATCTTAGGGAAACTTGATAATTTACTTCAAATTATTATATTTTCCATTGTAACTCATCGCATCAAAGACCAAAAACTAGACAGTGATTAATTATGAATTTGTATTGTAGGAACCAATAGATGTAAGACATTTTAGTTTGAATACCATTTCCATGACAATTAGTTCATAACGTTCGTCACTAATACATGTAAGCCTTTTTCGACGTAGAGCAATGGTTAATGTCCGAGTACGGTATCTCTCCATTCCTTAAAGGTAATGGAGGCGGGGGCCCCGAAGATCAATGATCTGCTTAAAATGTATCGCTAGT
>CAJDSM010024028.1:0-23338 GCA_903981925.1 Ostrea lurida | reverse complement strand
TAAATTTTTAACCTCGCGACCCTACCAGTTAAAATCCATAAGTAAGGAAGTTTGCTCCCCAAACACTTTTCAAAAATATAAATCAATGAATGACAAAATCTATATTTCCAACATTGTGTACATTGCGACATGTTAGCAGGTATTAATCGTGAAACTGTCCGCATTTTTATACATGCGATAACCCTCTTATGCAAACATGAGTCCATTTGTAAAGATTGCAAGAAAAGGGGGCGAGTTTCAAGGTCGCGATATAAATTACAGATATTACATTTGCGCAATGATGAATATCCAAGAATTTACGACGTGATGCATATACTAATGGAAAAAAGTGAATTGTATTAACAATAATTTCACGTGAAATTTTACACGTATAGGCCTACATATTATCTTTTGTTAGCCGTAGTAAATATGACATTTTCCCTACGATATGACGTTCAACGTATACATCATGACGCACTTTTTCATTGTGACGTCAGATGCCGCGAAGAGCACTGGAGTACATTTAGTACAGTACTGCGATTTTTTCGGGGAAACCTTAACCTAGCTGCGTTAGTGCGTATGTTACAATTATACAGGCCAATCGTAGCTACTAAGCCATTCCCGCTAAAGGAACATTACTTTAATTGGTTATCAAAAACCCAATAAACGGTATATCGGTCAAAATCCGATCTTACTTCTAAATAATACATTTTACCAGAAGGATTCGGTTCCTAAACCCTTTAATCGTCATCCACATGCCGCTTCCCGGCCGAATAAATGGCATCGATTTGATGCAATTCTTGGGCCGATCCACGTTCGAGTCTTCTATCCGGTTACGGAAAATGTCGAGCGTTATCCGATTGTTATACAGGCCTGTTTGTCGTGACGTAATTTTTCATTATGACGTCCTTGATATAGATTTTTGCACAGCGTGCTTTTTTGCACGGCGTGCTGATATGGGTGATTGTGTTGCTTTACATTTATTTCATCACTCATTTTCTCATAAAACATGAATTGGTTGGTTGATTGATTCTATACAAAAAGGCGAAGTTAACATTGTGTCAAACGTAATCATAATCCAAAAAACATATACAAAATCAAGTGTAGGGCAACACGGACCTCCGACAAAAGCGAAGGTAGGATCAGGTGCCATGGAGGAGTAAGCATCCTCTGCTGACCGGTCACACCCGCCGTGAGCCCTTAGTCGAAATAAAGTAAACAGGATTACCCGTAGTCAAATCTAGTAGGAAAATGACAGTCTAACAAAGGGTATGAAACAAATCAGTCAACATATGACTTAGTGATAATTTGTAATCGCAAATGTGGTTTAATGTCCCACTTGAGAATTTTTCATTCATATGGAGACGTCACTAGAGCCGTTGAAAGGCTGCAATATTAGGCCTATGACCTTTGAACGAAAGGGATCGTTATCGTGCTGTGACACAGGGTATCGTTTTTGCCGACATATAACCAATTAATCATGTTCTCTGTTTCTATCTAAAAGAGTCACCACGGATGTATGATTCACATCAATAGAAAACCAAAAGAAAAAGTCCATTGAAAGTGGAGATATGAATAACCTGGACAAAAAAGGAACACAATTAATTACAGCTGAATAGTTTATAGTCTATAATGATTCATTTCATAACTTATATCAAAAGCATTATCAGTTGACTCTGAAGGCAATATTTTGTATTGAAAAGCACACAAAAGATTTAAACAAATCTCTCTTTGGCTTGAAATGCAAAGTTTAGTTTTCTTCAACACAGCACCCGGCTATCAGTAAATTCAGTACTTTGATTAAAATATGTAATTCAAACTGTCTAGATATTGATTTATTATGGACTTGTAAATTGATATACGTCTCGTTTGACACCAAAACAATTTGCATTTTAAACCGAAGGATCTAATTGCACTTATTGACTTTCTATTTCATGGAAAGCCCAAGTCCCGGATACTCGTTGTTAAGGGGTGTGTCCCCATATCAAACCAAACAAAAGTCTGCGTTCCTCGATTTGAAATTGATCAATGAAAGTCAAGAATATAATAAGAATTAAATTATTGAAAAATAAAAACTAAATTCTAATACAGAATTTTCAATTCTAGGGATCTGAAAAAGGGGATCGCAAACTGTGAATAGTCTCATAAATCCTATATGGGATATAAAATCAAGAGTTGGGCAAACACGAACCCCTGGATAAACCTGGGGTGTAAACAGGCCTCAGAAAAATAAGCATCCCCTGTCGACTGATCACACACTATATCTTGATCAGGTAAACGGAGCAAGTCGTAGTCAAAATTGATGTTTAAAGAAGTATGAAGTATGATTGGTTGCATTGTGTATTGGCGAACTAGATCGGTATAACGACCAAAGAATTTGCGAAATGCTTTCTTTAAACGAGATGTTTGAATCCCTGTAATATCAAATTGCTTATCAGTAGCCTGACTTGATTTAAAAACTAAATGGATGTATAGCAAGCTCTTGTGTATCGAATCAGTAAAGAGACACAAACATCATATACAGGTGGTAATGGAATATTGCTACATAGCTATGGGAAGCTGGCGGTGGAAAAACTGAAATCATTTTGTATTTGTGTTAGGAGTCATTTCATTTACCAATTTTCTTTTAGAGCTGGGTACGGTAAGAATAGCACAACGGTCAACAAATCTTATATTTTACTGGTCAAAAAAATTTCTTCAATATCTTTTGTGTATGGAAACGACTTTTGTTTCGGAAAATGCAAGTGCGTCTTGTAAATATTTAGTCCAAAAATTTTCGGTTTTTGACATAATTTTGACATAAAATTTTAAAAATGAACTTGGCCACGCCTTTTTATTAAATTTTACTTGTGTTATTTTGAATCTACACAAAACGATGATATATTTATGAAAGTACTTGTATATACCATTGACATTACGTGAATACCCAATTGAGTTTAGATTTGAAATGATTACATGTACAGTAGTAAAACAAATGTCATATCAACTCAGTTTGGAGTGTACTGGCAAACTATAGATCATTACCATTGAATTTGCAAAATACTGACTTTCAAACCCTTGCAATAACAACTTGTTTTTAACTAGCCTGCCTCAATTAAACTTCTTTGTAAGTAGACTGTCTCAAATTATACGATACCGGTAAAATCATATTAATGTCGGTGTCCCCATCAACATATAATGCGTACGTAATGACAAGAACGACGTTCGTTCCCTATATTCATAATCGAATAAGTTGAAAGAACATTGAATATTTCCATAGGAAAAGGTGACAATAAATATATATACCATTGAAGGTGACATAATATATAGATCCATTATGAAAGGTGAACATTACATATTATATAGCTCATTATGAAAAAGGTGACATAATTATAATTACCCATATGAAGGTGCATAAATATATATACGCATATGAAGGTGACATAATATATTACCATATGAAGGTGACATAATATATATACCAATATGAAGGTGACAAATATATTATTACGCAATTGAAAAAGGTTCTGAAAGCGTGGAAATGCTGCTACAAATAATATTAATGAGGAAGTTCGACGATGGATGAATCTTGAAAATCGTCCCTTTTGTCATAAAGTTGATATTTTATTTTGCAATTTAATTTCTATGTTCAATAAATTATCAAACTACAAAGCAGATATGCATGGATGACTTTGTGGTGTCCTATTCTTCTAGTTCATCGGATTTCAACAATCTCGTTAGAGCGTTTCACAAATCGTCTATGGTCATTGGGTCAAATGCTGCCTGAGGTGTTTCATGTCAATAGTTTGACCGTTCTAAACACCATTATTATGAGTGCAGATTACTTTGTTTATCTGATTGAGATATAGAATCGCGGAGGCTGTGACAATTTACACCTCGATAGTTACGTCTAGGCACCTGATCGCACACCTGGTTTCCCAAATTCTTACGCTTGTATTTCTTGTAGTTGCTATGCGATTGATTATTGATCATTTACAACTTATATAGGAACATGCAAGTTAATTTTTTTTATGAATGGATATACTCAAGATCACCAGAAATGCTTGAGATGTTTTTCCTTTCAGAATTGTATTCAAACGGAAATGTTGCCCTGGATAAACCTGCTAGCTCCTCCTCTATATTTGATTATGAATATCCTTATGATCCAAACTTAACAGTAGATGGTATACATGACCACGGGGTTTATGTTGAAGGACCTGGATGTTTCTATACAACACAGGAGATACAGCCATATTTACGGATAAATTTGGAGCGAGAATACCTGATAATATTTATCAGAATATTTAATAGATTTGATTGTTGTGGTAATATATATGTTACAGTAAGACTGTGTAACTAGGGATTTCGCGAATTCCCTGAAACTTTCAGGGAATTCGTGAAATCACTGTTTCACTTGGTGATTTCATGAAATCACTAAAAAAGCGATTTCAGAGATGTCTTGATAAGGTAATCGGATTAATCCGCTGTTAAATTCAGAATGAAAGATGCGTCTGATAATTGGTATGCAGCATATCCAACATCATTTGACGCGTTGACAGGTTGTATTGGTACATTTTATCACATTCATCACGAAATTGTCGAAATGCAGACTTCAAAAGAAGCTAAATCACATTATTCATCAGTACCCTGTCTGATTTTAAAAAAATATCACACGCATGTTATGCTCTTCTGCGTCAAATAACATGACATACTTATTTTGTTATTCATACGAAGCAGAATTTGTTCAAAAACTGTTACGGGATAAAAACAAAAAACTTGCCATGTCCTTCAACCTTACATATAGGTATATACATGTAGATGATATCTTATCAGTTAACTATCATAATTTTCAAAATTATGTTCATTTGATATATCCTGACGAACTCGATATCAAGGACACTACATAATCTGACAGATATGCTTCAAATTTGGATATTTTATTTAATATTGACTCTAAAGACAGACTGACAACTATATTATATAAAATGGCGAAGTAACAAAGTATCAAACGTAATCATAGTCCAAAAAACACATACAAAATCGAGTGTAGGGCAACAAGGATAAACGTGATCACTTTGACTTTGCGATCGTCAACTTTCCTTTTCTATGTAGTAATGCACCACTATTACCTGCTTATGGTATGTATGTCTCTCAGTTGATTCGATACGCAAGGGCATGTCCTGCGTATAAGGACTTTTTAAAGCGAGGCGAACTACTAGCCAAAAAGTTGATGTTGCAGGTTATAACGAATCTTGTTTAAAGTCATCATTTACATGATAAATTTACATAATAAAAATGCATAATAATTGATTGGTTTCAATTTATTTGGTATTGGCTTTGCCTGCCTCATGCAAAAAAAAAAAGCATTTTTAACAATGTTTTAACTTCAAAACATAAAGGAAAACGAAAATATCCTTCAAATATAAAATAGTAATTGAAGGTAACCATTGATACCAACACAGTATTTTGCACTTAGATTAGCGAAAAAGTTTAAAGATTACCTTTGAATTATTTATATTAATCAATATCTTTGAACTATTTATCTCAATCAAAATAAACCTTAGATCTCAATTTTGAAAGCCTATGCTCATTCAGATCAATGTACTTTTAAAGGATTGTTTAAATATTTCTAGTTCCTACTTGAACTTTATTACTTCTTTTTGCAACTTATGCATAATCTGATGATTGTTGATGTTACTTCTGTAACATTGCCTAAAGAAATTATTTGTACTTCTACAAGTCCATCAAAAGACAAATTGTAAGACTTTGGATTCAAAACCCTATATCGGTGTCAGGGAATGATCATATCCTATAAAGCACTATGCTACTCGATGATAATGCAATTGTGTGTTTCTGACCATTACGACAACCTTAAATCCATATGTAATATTATGATAAAAACGGTATCTTGTTATTATTTCAAGTTGAATTGTGAACGTGGGAAAAGTGTGTATTTTTACGTTCCTTAGTTAATATGATCTTGCCAAGTAGCATATACTTGTTATTTGATAAAGGCAGTGAAAACAGGACATCGATGAAAAGTAAAAAAATTGTCATTTCTGTTTTTGTACATTACTTATAATTTATATTTGATATGGGTTGACAGTGTGTAGCCATTTCGAATGGGTTCATAGAACTAAGATGAATTCAACTGTTTGATTAACAGTCATATTTCGCTGCCTACACCATTGATGAATTTTAAAAAGAGAATGGGATTAAAGTTGGGCTTGGAGATTTGTTTTTGTTTTTGTAGGTTAACCAATGGGTTATGTAGAAAAAAAGTAGATTATATCCTCGTTAGAACGTAACTAGTGACAGCTGTTTTTAATGTTTCCCATTAGAAGTTCAACAATAAGGAAATTTGCGTACAAAATTTCTTTTGCTCTCACTCAAAGATCGGCCATTCTTTTAATGACAGCATTTTATTTTCAACTAAAACTTAACGTCGTTGATCATATTTCATCAAAATAAGTTATGATAAGATTGAATAGCGTTCCAAGTATTGGTCTTTATATTCACTATAACTGTAATTAAGAAGAGTGGAAATTTTAAAACTTATTAATAAAAAAACCCAATGATAATTACTGTGCTAAAGCAGATGTTTATTGTTTCGTAGTCTTAGACGTCTAGAAATGCTTATTACTTTTTCTAATAAAAATCATTACCAAAAGTGATCCTAATAGCAATTAATTTACAATAAATATCATTTTTGGGGACTATGAGCGTTCTTAATTATAGACGTACTTTGGTATGTAAGCAAATAATACGTGATTTGAAGGTGTGATTGAAATCACAAATGGGTCCCAATACAGTACATATAAAAATTCATCCACAATGGTCGACGCAAGGCTTAGTCGATATATTTTCACTACTGAATTAGATGCTGGAGTTCCTCGTTGACAATATCTTTGTAGTTTTGGCAATTAAGTCTTCCAACAGTCTGTTGGAATTCCAATGGACACGAATTGTGCTCATTTATTAGCTGACCTATTTTTATATTCTTATGAGGCAGAATTCATTCAAAAGCTTCTACATGAAAAGAAGAAATCTCTAGCGGTGGCCTTTAATTCAAAGTATATTGACGACGTTTTATTTACCAATAATAATGATTTCCATTCATATGTCGATTCATTATATCCCAGCGAACTCGAAATAAAGGACACCATAGAATCTTCCACTTTTCTGATTCTTACTTGGATATTTTATTGAACATTGGACATTAACGGCAAACTAACTACTCAACTTTATGACAAACGGGACAATTTCCGCTTCTCCATCGTCAACTTCCCATATTTATGTAGCAATTTCCATCATCACCTGCATATGGTCTGTATGTCTCTCAACTTTTTCGATACGCAAGAGCTTGCTCTGCGTATGATCAGTTTTTGAATCGGGGCAGGCTATTTATAGACAATTTGTTGTTGCAGGGTTTCAACAGCCACGTTTAAAGGCAGCATTTCGTAAATTTTATGGTCGTTTATAACAATTTAGTTTACCAATATGACCTGCCATTGAGTCAAATGCTGTCTGGTGTGTTTCATAGCAATTGTTAAGCCGCTTTTCACACACGGATTTGACTACGAATTGTTCCGTTTACCTTATCAAGACTATGGGCTCACGGCAGGAGTGACCGGTCAACAGGGATGCTTACTCCTCCTTGGCATCTGACCCCACCTCTGTTGTGTCCAGGGTCCGTGTTTTCCCAATTCTTGTTTTGTATTCTCTTTAGGACTTACGTGATTGATCACTGTTCGTTATATTTGCCTTTATATGTACTTGGAACACTTTTCGAAAGACAACAAATATGACAATGGGAAAATAAAAAATAAAAATGGCTTTTACAGCGGATTTCACGGTACAGCGTATGGGTTCTAAGTGATTTTTAAACATTAAACATTTTTAGATTTGATTTGCCAATCATTAAGAAATACAACAGGAGGCTCATGGGTTAGGACAGTCAGCAGTGTTACATTGCTTTTCCGGAAAATTCAAAAATGAAACTAATTAGCAATACTAATACTCTAGCTTGACACTTTTAATACATATATATGATTGCCTTTGTACTGAGAAAAGAAAAGTTGAAGATAACAAACAGTGGTCAATCTCGTAGGTCTCAAATAGTACATCAACAATCGTTTGACGAGTTTCAGATCATTTCTCAAGCCGTTCTTATTACGTTTAACACCATGTTAACTTCGCCTATTTACATTCTTCACATACTGATTTGACGATGAATCGCTTTGTTTACCTGATCACGATATAGGGTTCATGGTGGTGGGTCTGATCAGTCAACAGCGGATACATACTCCTGTTACCAAGTGCACCGCATCGTCCTTCTGTTTGAGCAGGGTTGATTCTACTCTTAGTTTTGTGTACTGTATGTAATTTATGAGATTCACTGTCACCATTTCTTCTCTGATAGGTTCTTGCTATGAGTGTGTAATACCAATGAACACAATTGAGGTTTAGGCAAACTATGAATATCATAATTATTAATCTTTGTAAATGGCAGTCGATCTAACTTCTATAATATTTTCAAAGGATTTCATGTTGTGTTTTGATAACAAAAATCAATAATTTTCGATCAATGTTCATTATTTCATTTTTTATAGACATGTATTTGAAAGATATGGCCAGGAATAGCAGGATGTGCTTTCGAATTTTGGTCAATTTCCTTTTTATTCCTCTGTATACCTCTACGTTTGTGTTCAGGGGGTTTACTTATCCATTTGACATTTCTAACTGTGAAATGCAGAAAGTGCCAAGTCTTCTACAATGTGCAAATCTTTGTAGTCAAAGTGCAAGTGTGACATTTTTCTTCAACCCCTCTATGATGTCCTGTCGTTGGAAATGTTTGATTATGAATGAGGTGGGAAACCTAACGAATGAATGGAAACGCTATGGTAAGTACACCTGTTTTGCTCGGAGGTCTTTTGCATGAAAAACTTCGTGGCGTTGGCACGGTCAACTAAACTTAAATTCCTCGGCTTTTTTCACGTACTTTACCTTGCATAACTTTACCACACATTAAATTCACACTAATGATTTGATTGAGTCTTATGTTTTCGTGTAAGTTAAATTCAATCTAAGATGAATTTGTTCGAAGTCGGGATCACCCGTAGAATTATAAGTTCTTAGGAACAATTTTCTGACAACAATAATTGGTGGAATAACATGGATTTTATATGACGGAATTTATTATCGATAAATAGAAAGTATTACATACCGAAATCCATATCATATGCCATTTATTTTTGAGTGGACTCGTAACAACCAAAGGGCCGGAGGATCATCTGCCAAAAAAGGTGATCACGACAGTGATCAACCTCATAAATCCTATCTTGAAATAAGAGTTGGGCAAACACGAACCCCTAATATTTACTTAATATTGACTCTAATGCAGACTGACAACTACATTATATGATAAACGTGATGACTTTGACTTTACAATTGTCAACTTCCCTTTTCTATGTAGTAATATACCACTATCACCTGCTTATGGTGTGCATGTCTCTCAGTTGATTCGATACGCAAGAGCATACAAAAAGGCGAAGTTAACATTGTGTCAAACGTAATCACAATCCAAAAAACCTTACAAAATCGAGTGTAGGGCAAACGGACCTCCGACAAAAGCGAAGGTAGGATCAGGTGCCATGGAGGAGTAAGCATCCTCTGCTGACCGGTCACACCCGCCGTGAGCCCTTAGTCGAAATAAAGTAAACGGGATTACCCGTAGTCAAATCTAGTAGGAAAATGACAGTCTAACAAAGGGTATGAAACAAATCAGTCAACATATGACTTAGTGATCATTTGTAATCGCAAACAAGGTCATTATAGGCGACCGTAGAATTTGCGAAATGATGACTTTAAACGAGATTCGTTATAACCCTGCAGCATCAACTTTTTTTGTTAGTAGTTGGCCTCGCTTTAAAAAGTCCGCATACGCATAGCATGCTCTTGCGTATCGAATCAACTGCGAGATATACACACCATAAGCAGGTGATAGTGGTATATTACTACATAGAAAAGGAAAGTTGACGATTGCAAAGTTAAAGTCATCACGCTTATCATATAATGTAGTTGTCAGTCTGCCATTAGAGTCAATGTTAAGTAAATATCCGAATATGAAGCACATCTGTCAGATTCTGTGGTGTCCTTTATGTCGAGTTCTTCGGGATATATCAAATGACATAATTGTGAAAATTATGATTGTTAATTGATAACACATTATCTATATACCTATATGTAAGGTTGAAGGAAACGGCAAGTTTTTGTTTTTTATCCCGTAACAGTTTCTGTACAAATTCTGCTTCATATGAATATAAAAATAAGTCTGCCAATAAGGGGGCACAATTAGTGCCCATAGGAATACCTACGGATTGTTGGAAGACCTGGTCTCCAAAGACTACATAAATATTATCTATAAGAACCCAAGCATGCTCTTAATATCTACTTCAGAGTACTTGTGTGGGCAATCAGAGTGTTTTTCTAACAAAATATGTGTCTTGTTTCCCAACGACTAGAAATTCGTATTTTCGGGTGCCGTTTTTGTTTAAAAAGCAATTATCTATAATCTGAAAAAGCCTAGATTTTAATTTATCGTGAGGATCGTTGTGTAAAGTGTGGAGAAATCGAACGTTTTGATGCAGTCAATTTTTGAAAATTCTTGTGATTTTAGGTTATCCAAACGCCTCTTTAGAGTTTTAAGAAATCCACATCTGATTGACACCGACTGGAATATGTAGTGGAACATGCTATGCGTATGAGCGTATGAACATGCTATGCGTATGAGGACTTTTTAAAGCGAGGCCAACTACTAACAAAAAAGTTGATGTTGCAGGGCTATATCGAATCTCGCTTAAAGTCATCATTTCGCAAATTCTACGGTCGCTATAATGACCTTGTTTGCTACTACAAATTATCACTAAATCATATGTTGACTCATTTTCGTACTTGATTTGACGACGGATAATCCCGTGTACTTTTTTTTCGACTACGGGTTCACTGCTGGTGTGACCGGTCAGCAGAGGATTCTTACTCCTCCATGGCACTTGATCCTGCCTTCGCTTTTGTCGGAGGTTCGAATCGTGAGACAGTCCCTTTAAAGATATTAATTCTTCATTAAAGATTTGATTTTTGTACGATTTGTCTTAGTACATGTAATTGGAAAGTAATGGAAAAGTAATTGGAATAAGATGCTATTTTGAAATGTAATTAATTAAATTACAATTACTTGATATGAAAGAAAACTTCAATTACAAATTACTTGGAAATATGTACATTAATTACACTAATTTACAATTACATTTTTCAATTACCCCATCCCTAGTTAAGTAACCCGCCTTAATTCAACTTCTTTGTAAGTAGCCTTTTTCGATTCATACTCAGAAAAAACACGCTCTCTCATATCGAATACTGTGAAGGACATAATATATATACCATACAAAAAGGCGAAGTTAACATTGTGTCAAACGTAATCATAATCCAAAAAACATATACAAAATCGAGTGTAGGGCAACACGGAAGGTGAGTGTGGGATGTTGTTTAATATATATGGGAAGTCGTCGATGAAGAAATGAAATCGTCATGTTTGTCACAAAGTTTAGTTGTTATTTTGCCATTAATGTCTATGTTCAATAAAATATCCAACTACAAAGCAGATATGGAAGACTACGTGGTGTCCTTACTGTTAGTTCACCGGGTTTCAACAATCTCGTGAAATATACGGTACATTGGGTCAAATGCTGTCTGACGTGTTTCATGCCAATCGTTTGACCGTTCTAAACACCATGATTTTGGCTGCAGATTACTTTGTTCATCTGATCGAGATATAGGACTCGCGGAGGATGTGACAATTTACACTTCGATAGTTACATCTAGGCACGAATCTCTCGCCAGAGGGCGCGTTACGCAATCTTCACTTACTTGTTGGGAATCGCGTACAACGCCCTCTGGTGAGAGATTGATTTGCGCAGCTGATCTCACAATTGGTGTGTCGCGGGATCCGTGTTACCCCAATTATTAACCTTGTATTCCTTGTAGTTGCTATGCGATTAATTCTTACAATTGATATAGGACCAATGTATTTGATTTTTTATGTCAATGCATGTACTCCAGATCACCAGAAATGCTTGAGATGTTTTTCCTTTCAGAGTTGTATTCAAACGGAAATGTTGCCCTGGATAAACCGGCTAGCTCCTCCTCGATATTTGATTATGCATATCCTTATGGCCCAAACTTAACGGTAGATGGTATACTTGACCAAGGGGATTATGATGGATCACCTGGATGCTTCGTAACAAAACAGGAGATGCAGCCATATTTACAGATAAATTTGGAAAGAGAATACCTTATAATATTCATCAGAATATTTAATAGATGTCATTGCTGTGGTAATATCATGTGTGTGTGTGTGTGTGTGTGAGTGTGCGAGTGTGTGAGTGTGTGTGTGTGTGTGTGTGTGTGTTATTTATCTAAATATTTAAGATATAAATCCTTTTATTTATTTCTCTACCTAGCAACTTACCCATATATTTTAATATAATTCCAATTTCCCTTTAATTACAGATGATTTGATTGGACGAAACGAGAATTTACACATCGATAAATCTGAAAACGTGACGTCACAATACGCCTATGAAACAAGCAACGTAACGCACGGAACTATTCAAATTTTTTTACAGTGAACAAATTGGATTATAAGAATTAAGGTAATCGGTGTAGTTTTCGCCTCGGTTTTAATTTTAGAGTGGACCTATTATTCCGGTGAAATTTTTGCCATCGCATGTAATCACGATTTCACAGAAAATAAAGTTGTGATTGATTGTGTATTGTTTATCACACTCTCAAGAATATTTCACTCATAATGAGACGTCACTGATACCAGTGAAGTGGTTTTAAAAAAAACCGCACAATAATCAGCTTCTTGGCTGAGCATTTTAAGATAAATGATTTTTACTACATATATGCCTTTAATAATCAATATAATTTAGAGTTAATGATCTGATATGACTATGTGTACAGTATCAGTGCCTGTGAAAAATGTCAAGAAAAAAAAAGTTAGACATGACACTTACCCCCCCCCCCTCCCCCTTCTTGCAAGTATTTCAGAATCTGTATTTTATATGTAAATGATTTCTACTCGCATTGCATCGCCTTATATAATTAAATATATTTGGACTTAAATGTTCTTATATGTGTCAGTGACCTTTGAAAACTGTCAGGAAATCTTAACATCATACTTACCCCCCCCCCCAACCTTTCTTGCAGTATTTCTGTATTTTATTTGCATGTCAAGACAGATAATCAATATTTTCAAAATCATGTTACCTTGTATTTTATCTAGCATGATTGTAATAATATATCTTCTTGGAAGATCTTCCTCTTTAAAGCTTTTCTAACAATTTCTTGTAAAAGTTGAAATTGTCATTAAGGGGTATATCTGTTAAAATGTTATTTTGAAAAATCTACATGGACAATTATGATAAAAACAAAATTGTGTGACCCTAAGATACAACTCTAAATAATTCTTTTTAAAAAATGGTATGTAGACAGCTTAGTTTTTTTTTAAATTTCGATTATCGCACATTTTCAGTTTTTTCTTCCCAAGTCGAAAGTACATTTTTCAGAAAAAAAATAACATTCTCAGTTAAATATCTGCAATTTTATTTTAAAAAAAGATACATTGCTTTATTATTTATATAATCAAGTATGATGTGTTTTGGTGTTCTGCATAATAAAATATGAGATCATACTTATGTGGGCTAAATTTAGATTTTTGAAAAAAGGGTGTGTGTACTCCATATCGAATTGTATGTAAAATGCACGGTAAGGTATGTCTTACATGGTCTTTTTGGTTAGTGTATAAGTTGTTTTAGCTATTAAAGAGAAGAAAATATAGGGTAAACAAACTTTTTAAAAAGTATGGAACTACCTTAAACATTCTTTTTGAAGAATTTATCGATGTGTAAACTCTAGACATTTTACTCACAAACTCAACATAAAAGTGCTTCGCACTTTTATTCAGTCTGTGAGTAAAATGTCCAGAGTTTACACATCTATAAATTCTTCAAAAAGAATGTTTAATCCTATAGTATGTTCTGGTCCTTTGGGGATCCGGGTTAAAATAATGATTAATGTTAATATACCACTTACCTTAAGTGCTCAATACGCTTTACAAAGCATTATTACCCCGACAGACCTTAACAATCCAGAACTTTCTCAGTGCAAGCTGCCGTGAAAGTGCTAGAACACTAACACTCTGACAATATCTTTCACTGTCTATATCCAGATACCCCTTTTCCACTTGGGTGGAGTGAGGAAATCCGTGTTAAGTCCCTTTCCCAAAGACATAAAATCGGCCTTGCCGCGGCCAGGACTCGAACTCACGACCTAACCACTAGGCCGCCGAACCCTTCATCCCCTTTCTTGTTGTAAAAGACGATTAAATGGGGACAGTCTTTCGGATGAGACCGCAGAAACCGAGATCCGTATCACAGCAAGTGTGGCACAATAAAGATCCCTACCTGGTCAATGGCCATAAGCACCGAGCATAGGCCTAAATTTTGCAGCCTTTCACTGGTAATGGTGACGTCTCCATATCTTTAAAAAAGTATCGGGACTTTAAACAATATACAATCAATAAATACAATATGTTTTGTATATAATATTCCTGAATAAAGGACTTCTGTAAAGTGTTTCAAATTTAATTTATGTAAACTTTAGGTGAGAGATTGCATGACGTTGAACTGCTAGCGTCACCTGTTGGTGGAGAGTTCACGCTCTGTGGATTCTACAAAGGACCCAGTAAAACACGTCAGATAATTGACATTCGCTGCCGGGAAGGTACTACAGGAGAGATTGTGAAAATCCAAATCACCAACGGAACAGAGAACTTTCTTCAGTTATGTGAAGTAGAGATAATTGTAGAGCTGTTAAACACGCACTGGAAAATTAAGAATCACCTCACTAAACGAATATAGTTTCGGTGATTCCATTGTACATTAGTTGAACAACATTGCGTACTTTTATTTTATATCTTACTATGTATATAGTTCATGAATTTCTCTTTACCAATTTTACAAAACATTACATGTAATAAGCCGTCATTTGATTTGGACTTGCTTTTAAAACTGCATGAAAGGTTTGCATACTTTTTTTTTGCTGAATAAAAAAATTACTCTATATTAGAAAGTATTTTTTTCCGAAAATTTAATCTTCCCTACCTTCTTTCTACGTTTCAGGTAAATTTGCCAGGATGCGCTTACAAGTCATCAGGACTATTTCAACTGTATATATCTGATGATTATAAGCATATGTATAATTAATGTTTACTTTACTGCTAGATCTGACATATGCATAAAGAAATGAAGAATAGAACATTATGAGAAGGGTACACACAAACCCTTGGACATGTCAGAGTTGGGATCAGATGCTTTTTAGGAGTACGCATCCCCTGTCGGCCGTAGAAACCCACTATGAGTTATATGTCTTAATAAGGGAAACGAATTAACCCTGTTAAATTCAGTTTGAAAGAAACGTCTAATATTTGGTATGCAGCATAACCAACATCCAATGACAGGTTGTATTGGTATTTTATCATATCCACCACAAACTTTTCGAAATCCTCTATTTCAAAACCCCAGTTAAATCAGATTATTTTCCTACTACATTTGACTACGGGTAATCCCGTTTACTTTATTTCGACTAAGGGCTCATGGCTGGTGTGACCGGTCAGCAGAGGATGCTTACTCCTCCATGGCACCTGATCCTACCTTCGCTTTTGTCGGAGGTCCGTGTTGCCCTACACTCGATTTTGTATATGTTTTTTTGGATTATGATTTCGTTTGACACAATGTTAACTTCGCCTTTTTGTCCTTAGTAGCCTGTCTGGATTTAATATCTTATCACACGCATACTGTGCTCTTGTGCATCAAATAACATGAGATATATGAAAACGATATACAGGTAATATTAGAATATGTCGCATATTTATGGTAATTTCTTGATGGAGAAATTGAAATCATCACGCTTGCCATAACGTTAAGTTCTTCTGTTCAATAAAATATCAAAATGTGTGGAAAATGTAAAAGACTTTCTAATGTCTTTTATATATAAATTGGCAAAGTTAACAATCTGTTAAACATAATCATAATCCTAAAAACATACCAAGCCTAGGGAAGGGCAACACAGACTTCCGACAAAAGTGATGCCAGGATCAGGTGCCATGGAGGAGTAAGCATCCTCTGCTGACCGGTCACTTCCGCCGTACGCCATTAGTCGAAACAGGTAAACGGGATTACTAGTACAAAAATGACAGTCTAACAAAGGGTATGAAACAAATCAATCAACATATGACTCCGTGATAATTTGTAATCGCAAGCAATGTCATTATAGCGGCCGTAGAATTTACAGATGCTATCTTATAGATATATAGGTGGTGTATTATCAATTAACAATCATAATTTTTATAATTATGTCCATTTGATATATATGACTTTTCAACACTTTGCACGACCATCCCGCACGATAAGTTAAAGAGAAGGCTTTGTAACATTATAGACAGTTGCTTCTTCGTTTTTCACACACTGATTTGACTACGGATTGTTCTGTTTACCTGATTAAGACTATGGGCTCACGGCGGGTGTGACCGGTCAACAGGGAATGCTTACTCCTCCTAGGCACTTGATCCCACCTCTGGTGTGACCAGGGGTCCGTGATTGCCCAACTCTTGTTTTTGTATTCTATTTAGGACTTGCGAGATTGATCACTGTTCGTTATCTTTGCCTTTATCTTTAACAAAAATGGAAAAGGAAATATTCTTATCTGGTGATAATCCATTCAAAAAATTATTTTGTAAACTCCACTCTGATTCTAAACACAAGTACTCTGAAGTTGATATTAAAGCAATGCTGGAGTTCCTCATTGACAATATCTTTGTAGTTTTTGACAGTCAGGTTTTCCAACACTCTGTTGGAATTTCAATGGGCACGGATTGTGCTCCTTTATTGTTGAGAGACATACATACCATATGCAGGTGATGATGGAATTTTGCTACATAAATATGGGAAGTTGACGATGGAGAAGCTGAAATCGTCCCGTTTGTCATAAAGTTGAGTAGTTAGTTTGCCGTTAATATCAATGTTCAATAAAATATCCAAGTACGAAGCAGACACGGAAGATCATTATTATTGATAGATAAACCATCGTCAATATCATTCAACACTGTAATGTCGACGATGTAAATGTAAACAGGAGAAGAGGTACACAATGTCAACACGATGTCGATTCGATTTCGTACAACAGTGCGATATCGACGATGTGCACATGGAAGAAATAATGACGATGTAAGCGATGTAAACTCAATATTGTGTCAACATTGTCGACATTCACGTTTCCACGTCGTCAGGGGAGGTGGAGTTACCATCTTCGCACAGCCAATCAGAATCGCAAGAAAATTGCCCGCCATGACCTCCGTCAAAACACCTATGATAGAGTTACAGAGGTGTTTAGATGCAGATGATTTAACGAGATTTTGAATTTGCTTGAAACTTGTGAAGACCTGCGCATGGGGGAAATGTAACAGTTACACACGGTACCCAGAAAGGTTAGTAGGAGTGAGATATACCCCATTTTCAAAACAAAAGTCACTGTAAAATAGTTGTTTACGTGCTGTAGGCCCCATGCTGCAATTACGATATTCAATGAGAGAAAAACAGATTGACACGTTTCAAATGTAAGTTTGTTTTATCAATCAATTGAATGTAATTTAACTGTGACAGTGTGTATTAGTTAATAGTACATGCATAAGTTCTAAATGAGAATAGCACCTCTTATGCACATACCGACCCCCCCCCCCTTTCCCAACACACACACCCACCCAATGGAAAGTAAGTAATGAAACAATTTCCCCACCATTCACCTTCATTAAATCGCTTCGCGTGGCCAGTTTCTGTTGTAAGTTTTGAGATGACCGAGATTCCAAAAAATGTGTATTTGGTTGAAAAAGGGGAGGGACCTGGGAGGCGGAGGGTTACATTATGTACATGTGTATACATGTGAATAAGATTTATCTACGTAACGTATTTACGATAATCTCCTATTACATAATTTTTGGTGCCTGTGATAATAAATAAATGTCGTGTGTTATGCAACCTAAATTTTGTACAAGTCTGAAGAACTGGATGTGATGTGTATACAATGTGTCTTATAGTGTATGCATCAGGCCTATATGCGTAAAGAAATTATATACAACATGGTATGGTAATTTAAATTATAATCAGATGGACTTTTAATGCATATATTTTTGCCATCTCATGATCTACTAATAACAATTCCATTAGGCATATCTAAAGCATTTTCATCAAATCATTTAGGGTCAATTTACAGTACTTCACTTTCACAACATACATGTGCATGTATTTGCAGGATATCATATCTTATTACCTGCACAAAGTATAAACACACATATTCAATGTCAGACTGCAAGGTTTTAAAGAATGCAAAGTTTCAGTAGCCATATCAAAGATTTTTAAACTCAATAATAGAATTTATCTATGTTCATTTATTTTGTAACAAATGCTCCATAATTTAGATATTACAGCAAGACTGAGTTCAGAATGATTGATTTAAACAAAACCTATTTTTGCAATAAAATGTAGAACGGAAAACAACACTGGGTTGTTCGAAGATCCTAAAATGACAACAAAAGAATATCCATTTTTAATAATGTTAAAGTGGAGGTTGGTGAAAGTAGAATTTATTGTCCCCTCTAGATCCAGCACTGCATCCCTGATATTGGCCCAATTTAATTCATGAGCCCCTCTCATTTAAATACAATGGTTATGTTTGTGCATACTATGATTATATTTTTAAAAGATATATTGCTAGCATCTTTCACATGTGATGCCTTGTCCAATATATAATGGCGAAGTAACAAAGTATCAAACGTAATCATAGTCCCAAAAACACATAAAAAATTGAGTGTAGGGCAACAGGGAACCTCCGACAAAAGTGAAGGCAGGATCAGGTGCTATGGAGGAGTAAGCATCCTCTGTGACCGGTCACGCTGATTTGGCATTTGCACAATATTAAAAAATATTCTTATTCTTTTATAACAGATTCATTTGATAATACTTGGTACAGCAGAATTTTTAGTCAAAGAATCACACTCTTCATCAACAGAGCATACTGAATCATCATCAACTCCAGTTATTAAATGAACCCAGTATCAACAAGTTTACCAAAAACAATAGTCCCGTGGGGATCCGGGTTAGAATAGGTCCCCAGCATCCCCTTGCGTGTCGTAAGAGGCGACTGAATGGGGCGGTCATTCGGATGAGACCGGAAAAACCGAGGCCCCGTGTCACAGCAGGTGTGGCACGAAAAAGATCCCTCCCTGCTCAAAGGCCCTGAGTGCCGAGCATAGGCCTAAATTTTGCAGCCCTTCACCGGCAATGGTGACGTCTCCATATGAGTGAAAAATTATCGAGTGGGACGTAAAACAGTAAATAATCAACAACCAAAAACAATATTCTACTACAATAGAAAAAATACCAAGGCTGTTTTGATATTTTACCAATTGAACCTTGCAACATGTACTTTGTTGGAGATTACTTTGTTGGACATTTTGATTTATGTGCAAGTTCCCAAGTATACTGTATGTAAAAGAAGGAGGGACATGACAAAAGAATTGCAATTATTTTAACATTGATGGGGCTGAGACATTATTTCGGAATCAAGAATTCATATATTTCAACACTATGCATTGATCAATTTGATGGTAAATATTGCCTATATTGACTTAATGTATCTTGTTAGGAATGTTATCTTTAAATTGGCTGAAATACTAAGTCTACTGTGTTTAATATATTTATAAATAAATGAATTATACTATACTTAATGTACATTACGAGTTTTTTTCCTTCTGTTGATTTGTGTGACGGGTGTATTTTATAGTTCATATATATTGGATTAGGGGTAGACCTGAAAAAGGGGGGTAATCTTAAACAATTTTATAGATATATCCCAATGTAGTTCAACATTTGTGGAAGATGGTATTTTAGTTACAATACAAATAATAAATATGCAAGAAAGCAGATGAAACATTTATAAAATGGAACGGTAAACGCAGCGTATAGGCCTATAGCCTATTTTTATTCAGTTTTTAACTAAACAACATTTTTAAATTCCTTAACAAAACAATTAAACTGGATAATTGTGCCGTTGTTTACCCATCTGTGCAATAGCTGTAGAACTGCAGCTCTCTGTAAAAAATATTTGGACAATTTGTTCTGCAGCCATATCTGCACAAATAACATGCATTCATGCTACACGTTTATAATTGCTGTTTCTTCATTTTAACTCAGTAAAATTTTGTGAACGGAACTTTCTCAGAAGTGTGTCAGATCCTTTGACAAACGTTTCTGTGAAAATTCGTGGTCAAACGAGGCGATTAACAAGATACCCGGTGCAAGATCGACATCGATCGCCATGCTGTTTACATGTAAGTGATATACGAATGTACGATATAACAACATCGTCAATACAACATCGTCAATTTGTCAAAAGGAGTATGTTTGAGTGCCGTATTATTTATAGCTCTGTCTGTAAAAACAAATGCTTTAGATTGCCTTTTAAAAATGCATACATTGTTGCATGAAGTAAGATGGGTAACAAGTCAGTCGTTTACTGCAAAAGACACGTGGAAATCAAGGGTCGCCGCCGCATGCTTGGACTGTCATATCTGCATGATTTTTTGTTTATCTCACTCATAAGAGGTGTGAAAAAAGCATTGTGCCTTGAGGGGATATTGAACACTATCAAGTGGAAAGCGCAGTCTATATACAATAATGTCTTCGTAAAACAAACACGTGCTGATCACTTTGTTAATTTTAGCACGTGCAAACGGCCCTTGTACATGTATATGGTTATATACGTGGTTATGAATATTCCGATTAAAAAAATGATTGGCTGTTTCAAGATATATTTGTAATTTAATTATTCACACTATTGTAATATCACATACGTTTTCCGTAGTAGTTTTCTTGAGATAGATTTTACTTGAAAAAGCATGCGATAATTCTCCGTGTGAAACACTACTCAATTACCGATTTTCACCTGGGAATAAAAATAGTCATATTAACCTATTGTGGCATATAAAACGAACCCCATTCTCAGGCCAAAAAGATGTTGCAGAAAAAAATGCGTATTAAAATCATGTCATGAAAACAAAGGACCCAAACCTGCATGTTTAAAACCACACAGGAAAAAAAGATAATGAATATATAATCTAGTACTAAGAACTGTTGAAGAAATCAAAATTATGACATTGAATGTACAATTTTTCCAACATCAATTTTAAAGCCTCTTGACTCCACAAACGATGATTTGGGTGGCGACGAAGGCCTCCCGTTTGCAAAAAATGGTCCATTTCTTCCTCCTGAACGAGTCCTTTGGGAATGTAAATAAAAATACTCTTCTCATGCACGTCTGTACACCCTAAATGCCGCACAATACACCAGATTATCTGTTTATTATCCTAATATCGCTAATCTGTTTGTAACGGCTCTTTAGGCGTGATAATTGATCGTGTTTATAAACACAACAAGTACTTTCTCGCCATCTCGATTGACCACAATTGACACCTATGACGTCACAGTAATGGCACATAAACTCGCCGATAAAAATATGCATATTCGAAATTCAAACTTTGAAAAGCTATATCTTTGAAAATACAGCTTTTTGACACAAATGAACGTGATGAATGATTTTAAGAGCATATTTTCTTTGATATATAAAAAATAAACAAAATTTTTAAACTCGTGATAAAACTCCTTTAAAGTCATCATTCCTTATCTTCCAAGAATAGGGAGTCAGCGTGTATACTATGATGCTAAATCAATATGCCTAGATAATGTTTACTAGTCCCTACCCATCGATCTATCGAACTATATAAAATGGCGAAGTAACAAAGATGCCAAGTGTTATCATAGTCCAAAAAAAACACATACAAAATCGAGTGTAGGGCAGCACGGATCTTCGACGAAAGCGAAGGCAGGATCAGCCATGGAGGAGTAAGCATCCTCTGCTGACCGGTCACACCCGCCGTGAGCCTGTAGTCGAAACAAAGTAAACGGGGTTACCCGTCGTCAAATCTAGTATGAAAATGACAGTCTAAAAAGGGTATTGAAAAAATCAGTCAACATATGATTTAGTGATAATTTGTAATCGCAACAAGTTCATTCTTATAGCGACCGTGCAATTTTGCGAAATGCATGACTTTGAAAAGACGCATTCGTTTATGATACACCTGGCAACAGAACTTTTTGGTTAGCAGTTGTCATCGCGGGATGAAAATCAATCATACGCATTGGCATGCCCTTGCGTATTCGGGAATCGACAACTCCGAGAACATTACACACCACAAGGCAGGTGATAAGTGGTAACTATCTATACCTTTCGCTCTCTCCTGTGCTGTGTGGTGTGTGTGTGTGTGTGTGTGTGTGTGTGTTGTGGTGTGTGTGTGTTGTGTGTGTGTGTGTGTGATGTGTGTGTAGTGTGTAGTGTGTAGTGTGTGCTGTGTGTGTGTGTGTGTCGTGTGCTGGTGCGTTGTGAGTGTGTGTGTGTTGCTGGTCCTGTGTGTAGACTGTGATGCTGCTGTGTGTGTGTCGCTGTGTGCTGAGCTGTGTGCTAGTCGTGCCTGTCGTGTCGCTGTGTGTGTGTAGTGTGATCGTGTGTGTGTGTGTGTGTGTGGTGATGTGTTGTGTTGTGGTGTTTCTCTGTCTCATCCAAGTATATCTATCTACTCCCCTATTTCATATAAATCCTATAATATTTTCATACACAGTTGTACATTTCTATTGCATCATAAATTTACATTATAAATGACTGGTTTCACTTCAGTTGGTATCGGGTTTTACCTGCTTCAAGCACTAAAAGCCTTCTTAGGAATGTTTTAATTTCAAAATATAAAGGAAAAGGAAGATATCCTTCAAATATAAAGTAGTAAGTAAAGGTAACTGTTAGTGCCAAAAAACTATTTTGCATTTAGATTAGCGAAAACGTTTAAAGTTTACCTTTAAATTATTCATTTTAATCAATATCTTTGAACTATTTATCTCATTAATCAAAATAAACCTTAGATCTCAATTTTGAAATCCTATACCCATTCAGATCAATGTACTTTTAAAGGATTGTTTAAATACAGCCAATTCTTACGTGAATTCTATTACTTCATTTTACAACCTGTGCATAATCTGATGATTGTTAATGTTACCTCTGTAACTTTGCCTAAAGAAATTATTTGTACTTCTACAAATCCATCAAAAGAAAAAATGTAAGACTTTGGATTCGTATGTCGGGTCATAGATTTGAAATTAAT
>CAJDSM010024026.1:1742-15200 GCA_903981925.1 Ostrea lurida | reverse complement strand
ATTCTCTCGCATAGCAGAAGAATGCCATGAAGACAGCAAAACCATTCTATAAGACTAATACATGATCTACTATGAAATATTGTTTTAAACGTGTCCACAGAAAGGTAAAATGGACATAATTAATGTCCACCGAGGAAAGGTAGATTATTCGCACACGAGCACCCCTCTGTTTGAGCCACAGAAAAAAGCTCGTATATAACAAACATCACTGCAAGTTATTATTGCTCTCTGTTTTTTCAATGAATTTTGTTTCGAAAACAATTTTTTTTGGGTCTTTTTTATTTTAACCTCCGTCCGTCAATAAAATACTACCTCTGAAGAGGAGAAAATTGGACATCGTTTCATATCGCCATTCCCCAAACCTAGTAGACTCCATATACTTGTATAAGCAGGAGATGTTCGCGAGGTACATGTGAGAACTTTTAACTGCGTAGACAATACAGCGAATACAGTCAAACACCCCTTTAACAAGATTTATGGAAGCTTGTAACATTCATATTTTTATACAACTTACAGGGACATGGACACGTTTTAAGCTAAAAAATATTTCCATTTTTAATGTTTACAATGCTCACGCAGGGTATTTCGAATAGTCAGCAGATATTTGAACGTCATTTTTGAGTTACGAGTGAGATACTGCCTACAAATTTCTTCTTCTATGTAAACAAAGCTCAAGCCTGTTTTGTGTACCTATAGAATGGCTAGTATACGTTCCGTTGAACAGATTTTTTTGCAAATTACATAGTTCAACCTGAAACACAGTTAGTAGACACGTTGTAACGCATTTTGTTGTATAACATGGTGTTTCTGTGAAGGCAGATATTTGATGTGAACCCGAAAACAAGGCAACGGAGCGTTTTTATATAAACAAGAAGATTGTGAGCGCTGTACAGTTTACTGGTAATCTCACCGTCTGATCTTTCGATGATTTTTGCTGACCCATTGATACATATATTTGGTTAAAACAAGCAATTTTTAAACATTCAATAATCATAATGAAATTTAGCAAAAGTGGCCATGTACCTTTAACGTGCCAGCAGCCTACTGTACAGTGTATGCTGCGTAATATTTTGATTTTGAAAACCACACAAAGACAAAAAATAAACACACAGATGTTGCAATAGTGAGTTGACTTCTCTTATTCAATGTAGGCCAAATAAATATAAGTTCCAAACAAATATATTTCGGATTGTCAAAACTTTGTGTTGCCACGGAAACAAGATTTTTACTAATTGATGTTTACGATACTGTTGCTGTACGTTGCGTAATATTTTGATTTTTTGAGAAACGGTACCACATAAAACCCGATTAATTAAACACACAAAATTCAATACCGATTTATTCTAATACTTGCAGATATCATAACAATTTACAAGTCCCATTAAATATGCACAATAAATCAATTTCAATAAAAGTGTTCGATTAAATTAAACACACAAAAAAAAATAATGTTGTCATGATAGTGATTTGACAACTATGTAGGCCTAATATATGTCAACGAGATACACAAAAAAATTTCAAAAAATTTCCCTGGAATTGATACTAGTAGTTAATTGATTTTAATCAAAGCATATATTTGAGACATACTTTCCTCCAAATCCCAAATTTATAATACCTCTACATGATTAGGAAATGTCCTGTAATTAGAGGTACACGTGATTTAATGCAGTTTATGCATGTACTGTAGAGTATTTAATTTGAAGGAATAAGAATTTAATCGAACACTTTTATTGAATAAAATTGAATTATTGTACATATTTAATGGGACTTGTAAATTGTTATGATATCTGCAAGTATTAGAATAAATCGGTGTCGAATAAGCCCGAATTCCGTCATGTACCAAATGAATTATATAACAAAAATATCTTAGATCTGTTATTTTGTTTTATAATACTGTAAAGGGCTTTAATTTCGCGTTTTAAAATTTCGTCCTTTTTATTATTTTACCATTTCAGCGATAGTATATTTTAAGCTGAATCATATACCCAAATACAGTTGAAGTCAGTACTCACGATGTTTTATTATCGCGATTATGTTTGATATATATGCGAATAATATGCGTAAAAGTAAAAACCTCACGGCGCATTTTCCTCTTTACAGTACATGCATTGTATGTTAACTTGCAAATATATCATAAAGAACTCATATATTGCAATAATATATTTTCAATTAAAGATGATTTATCCAAAATTACTACTAGTATTTAAGTATTGAGAATGTTGTCTAATGTTCCTTTATTCTAAGCAACAATTTTACTTTTCATTAATTCAAAATTATACATGTAACATTAAAATTTGTATTTTCTAGATACACGGTATTGCATACTAGAACAGCGCTTTTGTTTATAATCCCAGTATAGTTTGCACAAATTATATATAGTTACATTGGCATAATTTAAAGATTATTTACAACGAAGTTACCGAGTACAACATATGTTCTATGCAATTGTACAAATGTAGTAATTACAGGTACTTGTAAACAATGATACATTCAACATTTGGAAACTTTACATCGGTGATCATGAACAGCTTTTTAAGAAATAGGTTCTAGATCTATGCATTATCATTTAAAAGTCCTATTGAATATTTGAGAATCATAAATTCAGCCGCGGGAGAAGGTGTAAATATTCACTTGGGGATTCCTTTGCAGAACAATGGGAATTATTCACATTTTCTAGATAAACTGAGCATTAATTTAGCAAGGCCCTTTATCTACATGGTTATTTTCGGGGAGCAGTGAAAAGAACAGAATGTTGGCATTTCCCTTTTCTTTAACTCTTTTTTCGATTTTGCTGTACAAGGGCATAGACAGGGTTTTTTTCTTTTACTCTGTAAATACGCCCTATCCCCTCTAACCCACACCACAGTGACCACCCCTCCTCTTCACCACTTGTCTGTCCCGTGGGCGGTGGTGGGGGGTGAACTTGATTCTGTAGGCCACTGGGTCCTTCTTCGTCTTCCTCTAGGGTGGCTCTTCATCCTCAGGGTCGTGCATCTCCCTCACTGGATTTTACCGTTCTTCATGTCACAAGCAACATCACAATTGTCTACTCAGCAAGATTCTTTTTTAGTAGGTTGGCTACATGTAGCTCTGTGGTCAATAATGATATCAGTATATAGAATAGGCTCTTATTCAGTTTACTTCAACCAAAATTAACCAGAACACCCATGGAAACTCACCATATCAACTGTTGCCGATAACGAGGATTAACATACAACCACTGACAATATAGAAGGATCAAATTCATGTCACAAGGATGAGGAGGAGGTGTACAACAATAAACAATCGAATTACTTCATTCACAAGAACAAGATGTAATTATAGTCGTCCCAAAGCGAGCACAGGCATTCAGTGAGTTGGGTTGAATTATTGGAATCTTTCCTGTTTCAGAGGTGGATGGGACCACCCGAACTGGTCATGAACCAAGCATACATCAGATGCTCCTCTGACACAAGGAATAAGAATTAGTATATGGTTTGGGTGGGGACTCTAAAGGTTGTCGAGGATAACTGGGGCACTTCGTCAGTTTAAAAGGGGGGGGGGGGGGAAAGCCTGGTTAAGGGGAATATAACAAAAAAAACACACACCACACACGAAAATAAAAAAAAAAAAGAAAAAAAAAAGAATAAGAAAGAACGGCGCCCGAGGTGACCTTACACCGTAGTCTCATAAGTGCGCATTAGAGCTATTATCTTCTATTGCTTAGTCAGATTTTCAGGGTAGAGGCGTTACGCTATCAAAAGCGATGTCCTGGGTTTTAGTAAGAGAATTAATATTATGGTTTATAAAGTTGGGGAATCCAAACGTTTCGAGGAATAAGGCCATCCAGAATTTTAAGTGGAGGGGGGGGCATGGACCCCGGGAATGAGAGAGATAAGTGGTCCCGTGTCCCCCCGCCGCCCCCCCCTTTAAACTGGAATGTGCCCCAATAATCTCGAAAACCGTTGAGATCCCTACCCTAAACCAAAATTCTTTTTCTTGTGGTTCGGGGGAAATCTGAAAGTATGTAGTCATGGACCATATGGATGGGTCCCCGCCCCCCCTTTTAAACTGGGGGAAGTGCCCCAGTATCTCGAAACCTTGGAGAATCCCCAACTAACCATATATAGTACTTATTCCTTGTGTTCAGGGGAAGCATCTGATGGTAGGTTGTCATGACCAGTCGGGTGGTCCCTCCCTTCTGAAAACAGAAATTCTCATAATTCAACCCACCTCGACTGAATTGCTGTCTTCGTTTGGGGAGACCTTATAATTACATCTTGTCTTGGTGATAAGTATTCGAATTTGGTTGTATACACCTCCTCCCATCCTTGTGACATGAATTTGATCTTTATATTGTCAGTGGTTGTACGTTCTTAAACTCCTTCGTCTACGTCCCACTACACACGGATTTATAGTGCATCTAGTAGGATCCTGATACAAGCGCTTACAGTTGTGTGCGAACGTCGATGTTTCAGTGAAAGGCGATTTATGCTGAACCATTGAATTATGGGCATGATGATCTCAGTTTGAAAGGGAATGTGTAGATATCGGGTCTCTCACGCCGGGAATCTGAGTCGTTCGTAGGACTCCAAAGAGGCCCTGACATAAGGAGATCTGCATCTATTCATCTGAATTATCATTTGGGATCCCAGAGCTAGCATGTAGTCCAACACACCATGCTATAGTGTATGAAGAGAACTGAGATATTTTAGCAATCCCGACGGTATGGGGCAGGCTGGGCAAGGATAGGAGTATGTGAGCCGCACATATAACTCAATTAAGCTGTTGAGCAAATACCATCAGCTGTGTATTTCAGGCCAGACACTAGGGCTTATATGGGAACTGGGGCCACGAGAGACTGCGAGGGCACAGTCTGCTGTCTCCAGGGCCGGGAGGTGCCGTACCCTTGAGGGATGGAAGACACCTAGAGGAAGGAAGATGACTGTGCGTCTGCGCGTATTGCAGTGGCCTTACACCGTTTCACCCCCACAATGTACGGGAACAAGTGGTGAAAGGAGGGGGTGGTGGCACTGTTGGGTGTGGGTTAGAGGGGAAGGCTATTCAGAGTAAAAGGAAACCCTGTCTACTCTTGTACAAATGAAAAGAGTTAGAAGGACTCCGAACATTCTGTTCTTACCGTCTGCTCGAAATACATGTAGTAAAAGGCTGCTAAAAATGGTTTCAAATTTTATCTAAGAGATGTGGAATTCCCTTGTTTGCGGAAGTGAATATATACTTCCGTTGGTATGTAATTAATGGTTACAGCAGCTGGGCAATACACGGAAGAGACCTCTAAATCTTACAACCAGAGTGGGATGTAAGTTCCTAGGAGGGTAAACATCCCACTCTATTGATCGACCGGGGTCAAACCCGTCTTGATCCAACTAAAAACAGTATGGGGTTCTAATACTGGGGATATAATCATCCATGGCTACCGTCAACTAAGTATTCCGTTTTTTCAACATTTATACACTTTCCGAATTATCTATTACGTTTAGTTCGCTAGCATGATTTAATATTTGTATCATGTAATTTTGCATATTGATTAATACAAATCTAGATGATTGTATATTCTGTATCTTAAAGAACGTACTGTAATACTCCTGGAATCATAGTTTTATTCGTCATTGTTATTTAGCAAAGCAGTAATTTTTTTTGTAAAGGTTTGACAAATAATTCAAGGAATAGATTCTTATATTTTTGCGCAATATTAATAGGTATGCACGCAATGGGGAAAACCTATTTTTTCACTCATATGAAAATTGTCACCATTGCCGGTGAAGGGGCTATAAAACTGTAGCCCTAGCCCTCGGCCTTTGAGTCAGGGAGGATCTTGTTATCGAGTCAAATAACCGCTGTGACATAAAAAAAATATGAAGTTATACCTTAAGGATGAAGGGCCTGCAGCTTTTGGAGTCTCATTCCGAAGTGGAACAAGCCCCATCTGAATTCGCCATTTAACGACAAGCAAGGCAGTACTGAAGCAGATTCATCGACACCGACCCCCACAGGGTAACGTCCTTTGAAATATTATTCTCTAGAACACTGAGTCATTAAAAATATCCAACCAGATAGATTGAAAGCTTCCGGACAGTAAGAATTCAGAATCCAATGGGTTGTGTCACCAAACGAGGATGAAAACATTTAAATAATGTATTAAATATATTTCCTCTCATGTACCAGAGTCAGGATAGTTAAACATTTTCATGAATTTCCCGAGCATAAGTGCAGGAAAAAGTGTTTTGTTATAATATATTGGTCCATGGTTGATGTAGGCATCAAATTAGGCATACAATACTGTTTAATGGAAAATTGTTTAATATGGGACAAGGTGAAGCTCGGTGAGCAATGTGAAGCCACATGTACCTCTTGTCATACTTGTTCATCATTTTAGCCCAGTTTAATGAAGTACATGCAACAGCTCAGTTAGTATTTGAACATGCAAGTTACAAAAGTTTCCGTGGTAAACCTACTGATAAATTAAACGGCGTTTGGAAATCAAATTTGTATCGACATATTTGGGAACATGCTTGTCTAATATAAGCAAGTCTCATAAGATGTTTCTTGCTGTGTAAAGGGTGTGCCTTAAATCGATCTTACTAGCAACTTCGATATAATTTAACGATAGCGGAGCTTCCAATACGATATGCTAGGTTTAAGACATGTCAAGTCAGTGACGTTGACTGTAAAAAACAGTTGTTTGTACTGATTGATGGTTGTGTCAGGCCCAATCCGCAGAAAGTCACTAACAACTGCGGGATTTTAGCAAGTCAAAATCGCTCATGTGGTGGTGGCCTATCTCCGGGTCCGCTCCTTTCCAAGTCAAAGGTGTTTCATGAATCTTGTGGTCCCAGTGGATCCGCGTTCAGACAGATTTGGGTGCGAAATTTACACCCGAATCACGTTTCAAGAATCAACACGCAGAACTGTCTCATGCTCAAGTTGTGTGATATTAATTATATTAATTAATCGGGGCTGATAGGTTTCCGTTACACCTACTTGGGAAGAGACAGTGGATTAGTATAGTAAATTCAAAATATTTGTACCAGAGCAACAGTTCCTATATATTTTTAGACGCGAATTATACTACTGGCCACGCGAAGGCTAAGACGGATAATTCCTCAAATAACTCCACTTTAACGACAATGTTTAACTAGCTAGTCGATTTCTAAATCATGTATAAAATACGTCATGTGAAGCCCTTGTTGATAGATTTTTTAGTCAAATTTAATGAAATATATAAATATAATATTAATAAAGAGAGTCACGTTTGTTATACTAAGTTGCATAAATTCAGACCCCCTCCCTCCTTCCGCTTTCGTGTTTGAAGTAAGTAATCAATCAAGACAGTGGGTTCCCCTAGAAATTAGCGGGTGTCATCCTGTCATAGTACCTTTTGTTTTTTGTTTCAGCTGGAAATAAAGAAAAGACTTCTGGTGATTGAAAAGTAGAATTAAAATTAGAACAATGAGGCCCATTGGGCCATCATCCGCTCGACCTTGAGTGACCTTTGCCATTGGCTCACAAAAGCGGCGATCTTAGAAAAGAATTTTTCAAGTTTCCTTTAAAACGAACCCACGTGGTTCTTGGGAAAACTATTTATTGCCATAACTTTTGAATCTCCTGTTGTGGCCCTTGCCCTACCCTACTTCGGGGGGGAGGGTAAGAATTCGATCAAATGAATTTGATTCCTAAAAAATATAAAATAAAAAATCTGCTATATCAGAAGCTTTAAGGTAAAGTGTGTTTTTGGTCTGAAAGACAATTTAAATAATATTTTCAATGTATTAAAACCTTTGATCCCCTATTGTGGCCTCCACCATATCCCCTGGGGTCAATGTTAACACAATTGATGTTCTCACCTATACCAGGAAGCGTTGTCATAATAAAACAGAAATGTTTTTCATGTTTTTTTCCTTGATCCAGTGGTTCTTGAGAAGAAGATTTTAGATTTCCCCACAAATATATCTATATTAAAACTTTGGATCCCACTATTGGGCCCTCATCTACCCCGGGGTCATGAAATTTGAAACAATACTTAATCCAACCCTAATCAGGAAGCCCGTCAATTAAATTAACAAGCTTTATTTTTTTTATTTTTATGGCCCATAGTATTTTTGAGAAGAAGATTTTTAAATATTTCCACTATTAATCATATTCAACTTGATCCCCATCTCTTATTGTGGCCCCATCCGTACCAGCCGGGGGTCCTGAATTTTGGAACAAAGCTTAATATTTTCTGTCCTTATTTATCATCGATAACTTCCATATCCTTAATATTTCACCTTATTTAGTCCCTGGGCCAGTGGTTCTGAGTAAGAAGATTTTTTGAAAGATTATTCCTATATAATCAAGATGTAAACTTTGATTCCTCCTATTGGCCCCCATCGTACCCCCCGGGGGTCATGATTTAACAAACTCGAAATCTCCTCTACTGATCATCAAACCTTCCATATCATATAAAATTCGCTTCCGGCACGTGTTTCTTGATGACAGAAATTTTAAAGGATTTCCCTATATATATCGATCATATGTAAAACTTTGTCCTATTGTGGCCCATGTACCCCCGGGTCAGTGATTTGGAACAAGACTCGAATCTCACTCTATATATCAAAGAAAGGCTTTTACTTCCATATAAATTTCAGCTTTGATTTATTCCCTGGCCCAGTGGTTCTTGAGAAGAAGATTTTAAATATAAGATTTTTTCCCTAAGTATAATCAATATGTAAACTTTGAATCCCCTACTGGGGCCCCATCGTATCCGCTCGGGGGCATGATTTTGAACAAACTTGGAAACTTCCTCTAAATCTATATTCCAACAAATAGCTTCAATGAAATATATAAATATTTGTTTTATTTTGTTTTGACTGTTTCAGCGTTTTTCCTAGGGCCCAGTGGTTCTTGGAGAAGCAAGATTTTTTTAAAGAAATTTGTCCCCTTACATAAATCATATGTAAAACTTGGATCCCCTATTGGGGCCCCATCCGTACCCCGGGGGCATGTTTGAAAACAAATTGGGAATCTCCCACTAAAATCAGGAAGCGGGTGTGTCTGTCATATAAATTACAGCTTTTATGCACAAGTATTTCTGGCAAGAAGATTTTTTAAATATTTCCCTATTATATATCATATGTCAAAACTTTGAATCCCCTAATTGTGGCCCCCCATGTACCCCACCCGGGGGTCCGTATTGAACAAATCCTTTAAATCTCCTCTTTATATCTATGAACTTCCATATAAATTTCAGCTTTCCCCCTTGGCCCAGTGGTTCTTGAGAAGAAGATTTTTAATAGATGTAGTTCCTTATATATCAGATGGTAATACTTTGATCCCCTAATTGGGGCCCCCATCGTACCCTCATTCCAGCAAGGGTCTCGATCATAGAGCATTGCATTGGTGGGTGATAGTACACCGTCGTCTGGCTTTAGAAGAATCACAATCAAAAGTGTACCAATTGGCAGATTGGAATCTCTGCAAAAATAGAGTTCAAATTTAATCAAATAAGGGGCATATTTATACTTTAAACAAAGTAGGGGGAAATTTCGTAGGATACGGTTTCAAGAAATATTTTTGAAGAACCAAATTAACTAAACAATTAAAGCATTACCAAATATTAATATTATATTATTGATTTAATGAGTATGAGGTGAAGAAAATTAGTAGGGGAGGGTACGCATATAATTATTACCAATGGTATGCCGGTTCGGTGCACGTACGTTATCAGGTAAATGGCCAGGTCTTGCTTTGACAATGAGGTGTGGGACCAGAAGGTCCTCGACATCGGCAAGAGGGTTTCTAACTTGGCCTCTGTGAAATTCTGCCAATTATCTTTTACAATCGAAATGCAAGTGGTGTTTGTAAGAACAATTAAAAACGTTTGCTTTAAGACAACTAATGTACTCCTTACATTTGAGTAAAATTAAAAAGGTAACAGAAGGGTGGTGACCAGACAATGAGACGGGACCATGAGCCGATTGGCAATCTAGGTCTACTGAATCTCTCGTCTGTGCTCTGACGCAACTGCGCTAACGCGATATAGTCAACTCATAACTGACTCCGTGTTCCAAGTTATGATCGTGAAGTTGTATGGGAGGTGAGTTTATGTTTGTGATCGTGATGACGTTATATTTGTCATAAACTGTGTTTAAGATAGTGTTATCATTAGATGTGTCAGAAATGTCCTTACGTGCGAGTCCGTGATAAAGTGTGGTGTCCTCCTGACGTACACCTCATCTGAAACTACCATCAGTGTTCATCATCTATTGATTTCAAGTATGAAGTCTAATTATTTCTATCTTTCAAATTTATGGGGTGATTCAGTCTTTGCTGGGTGAAAATATAAATCGACATCAATCAATAAACCAAAAAGATATACAGTGAATTCCCTGTACAATGAGCAATGATTATAACATGTCAGGACGTATGGAATTTGTCAACGTTAAACGTAAAGAATTCCAAATAATCTGGAGACAAGTGCTAAGGTGCGCTAAGGAAATTGAGTTAGACCTGTTAGAGAATGACTGGGAATAATAGTAAAGCTATAGCAAACGACGTGATGATCGTGTGTAGAACAATATCTATCTCTCCTAAATACATCCATAGACTCTTAAGAGAATGATAATACCAATCTACAGGCGAGTCCTGTGGTCGATTTGGAATGTGATGATAATCTGGTATTCTCGTCGCATAGCAGAGAATTCTCATGAAAGGACAGCAAAAACCATTCTATAAGACATATACATGATTTCTACTATGAAATATTGTTTTTAAACGTGTCCACAGATAAGGTAAAATGAACATAATTAAATGTCCACCGAGGAAAGGTAGTATTATTCGCTACACGAGACCCCTCTGTTGAGCCACAGAAAAAAAGGCTCGTATAATACAAACATCACTTGCAAGGTATTATTGCTCTCTGTTTTTTGCAAATGATTTGTTGTCGAAAACCAAGTTTTTTTTGGGTCTTTTTATTTTATCCGTCCTCAATAAAATACTGACTCTGAAGAGAGAAAATCTGGACATTCGTTTCAAATATCGCCAATTCCCCAACTCTGTAGATCCCATAAACTTTGTATAAGCAGGAGATGTTCCGCGAGTACATTGTGTGCAGAACTTTTAATCTGCGTTACGACTAATACAGCGATACAGTCAAACACCGCCTTTACACAAAGAGTATGGAAGCTTGTAATTCCATATTTTTATACAACTTACAGTGGACTATGGACATCGTTTTAAGCTAAATAAATATTTCCATTTTTTAATGTTTACAATGCTCACGCGGTATTTGAATAGTCAGCAATGATATTGAACGTCATTTTTGAGTTACGAGTGAGATACTGCCTACAAATTTCTTCTTCTATGTAAACAAAGCTCAAGCCTGTTTTGTGTACCTATAGAATGGCTAGTATACGTTCCGTTGAACAGATTTTTTTGCAAATTACATAGTTCAACCTGAAACACAGTTAGTAGACACGTTGTAACGCATTTTGTTGTATAACATGGTGTTTCTGTGAAGGCAGATATTTGATGTGAACCCGAAAACAAGGCAACGGAGCGTTTTTATATAAACAAGAAGATTGTGAGCGCTGTACAGTTTACTGGTAATCTCACCGTCTGATCTTTCGATGATTTTTGCTGACCCATTGATACATATATTTGGTTAAAACAAGCAATTTTTAAACATTCAATAATCATAATGAAATTTAGCAAAAGTGGCCTGATGTACCTTTAAACGTGCCAGCATGCCTATCTGTACAGTGTTAAATGCTGCGTATATTTGATTTTTAAAAACCACACAAAAGACAAAAAATAAAACACACAGATTTTCAATAGTGAGTTAGACTCCTTATTTCAATGTAGGCCAAATAAATATAACGTTCCAAACAAATATTATTTCGGATTGTCAACAACTTTTGTGTTGCCACGGAACAAGTTTTACTAATGATGTTTACATACTGTTGCTGTACGTTGCGTAAGTATTTTGTTTTTTTGAGAAACGGTACCACATAATTAGACCCGATTAATTTAACACACAAAATTCAATAACCGATTTTATTCTAATAGCTTGCAGATATCAATAACATTTACTAAGTCCCATTAAAATTGCAACAATAATCAAATTTCAATAAAGTGTTCGATTTAATAAATTAAACACACAAAAAAAATGTTGTCATGATGTAGTGATTGAATCAACTATGTAAGGCCTAATATGATGTCAACTCGAGATACACAAAGAAAATTCAAAAAATTTCCTCGGAATTGATACTAGTAATGTTATTGATTTAATCAAGCGCTATATTTGTAGCATACTTTTCCTCTCATAATCCCAAAATTTTATAGAATACCTCTACATATAGGAAATGTCCTGTGAAATTAAGGTAAACCGTGATTTATATGCAGTTTATGCAGTACTGTAGAGTATTACATTTGAAGGAATTAAGAAATTTAATTTCGAACACGTTTGATTGATAATAAATTGAAGTTATTGTACATTAATCGGGACTTGGTAAAATTGTTATGCAATATCTGCAAGATTCAGAATTAAATCGGTGTCGAATATATGCCCGAATTCCGTCATGTACTAAATGAATTATATAACAAAACATATTTAGATCTGTTATGTTTGTTTTATAATACTGGTAAAAGGCTTGTAATAATTTTTCGCGTTTTAAAATTTCGTCCTTTTTATTATTTTACCATTTCAGCGATAGTATATTTTAAGCTGAATCATATACCCAAATACAGTTGAAGTCAGTACTCACGATGTTTTATTATCGCGATTATGTTTGATATATATGCGAATAATATGCGTAAAAGTAAAAACCTCACGGCGCATTTTCCTCTTAACAGTCCATGGCATGTATGTTAATTGCAAATATAGTCATAAAGAACTCATATATGCATTAATATTTTCAATTAAAAGATGATTTATCCCAAAATTATATCTAGATTAAGTATTGAGAATGTTCTATAGTTTCCTTTAATTCTAGAGCAACAATTTACTTTTCAAATTAATCAAAATTATACTTGTAACATTAAAATTGTATTTTGCTAGATAACGGTATGCATAACTAGAATATCAGCGCTTTTGGTTTATTACTCCCGTATAGTTGCAACAAATTATATATAGTTTACTATTGCATAATTAAGATTATTTAACAACGAAGGTTATCCAGAGTACAACAATATGTTCTATGCAATTGTTACATAATGTAGTAATGTAACAGGTATTGAACAATGATACATTTCATACATTTGGAAAATTTAGCATCGGTGACAAAGCAGCTTTTTAAGAAATGAGGTTCGTTAGATCTATGCTTATCATTAAGAATCCTATTGAATATTTTCTATTCAATCACGATGTTTAAGTGAATTGCAACTTAAATCCAACAGGCTGAACTAATTGATCCTCCCTATATTGAAATGGCCAGCAATCTATCGATCGGGATCCCATTCAAAACTGAACACCGAGAAAAC